>VUQH01034989.1:0-35701 GCA_015106775.1 Etroplus canarensis
TTTTTTTTCCGTGCGTCAGGAACACTGAGTGAGAGCCAGGGCTTTTATCTCTCCTCCTGCTGATAGTCAATAGGCATACAGAGAAATCTGTCATTAAGGGACAGATATTTATTGCTCTATTGGCAGGAACTTTAATATTGTAGTGCATGTAGTGAAAGAGACATGTAGCTGTTATTTTTCTTCAGTGATATCGACTGATTTGAAGGAAAGAAGGTCTGAAAATATGGTAATCATGGTAAATGGACTGGCACTTATATAGTGCTTTACCATTATTACTGCGCATTCAAAGTGCTTTAACACTATAAGTCTTATTCACACAGCAAAAAAAAAATGTATTCTATGCCTTAAAGCATGTCTCATCACACACACATTCACACACACGGATGGGTGCATAAGGGGTCATTTGGGGTCCGTGACCAAGGACACGTTGATATGTAGACTGGAGGAGCTGGGGAATCAATTCACAGACTTTCCGGTGAGAAGATGACCCTCTCTATCTCTGAAACCCCAGCCACCAAATCATCAGTGATTAAGAAATCATAGTAGAGCATTTATGGGATGAACTTGTAGCAATAAGTGGCAAGATAAAGTGAAACAGCAATTCCATATAGATTTGTACAGCGTGGGAGTTTAACTAAAAGTTTCTAGATATAAACATCCCCAATGACATGAGGTAAAATGACCTTCTCTCCTTTAATCTGCAGTAACAAAACACAGCAACATCAACAGTCTGGGCTAAAAATAATTTATGTATGACATATTTCACAGTGAATGGAATGAGCATGGCCAAACTTGTAACAACTTGGAAGGGTGCCTGTAAGGGAAGGATAGAAAAAAGAAGGAGAATGAAAGTCATGCAACTATTCATAATAAGAGACTTATTTTAGAAGCCTCTAAATCTGTTTTGACAGGTAGAACATTCGTGGGTCGACTGGTGCTGTCCTTTATGCCAACCAGAGACTCAAAAGAAAAGGATGGCAAAAGTCCACACTGCACACAACAAAAAGCTTCATAACTTACACTTTGGAAAAAAAAAGGTTTAAAATAAAATGTCGTTTTTTAGAATGTAGAATTGACAGCTAACATGAAACTATTTTTATTATTTATAAAATGACAAATGTTTTTTGTTGTTTGTTTATTTGTTTATCCTTTTGTGTCATGTGACTGATCTAGATTGATTCCATCTAAATCATTTGATTTATCAAAACAGGGTTTTTTTTATGTGACTGTAACCTCACTTTCCTGTTCTTTTTATATCTTTTGGCAGTATGAATGCTATATCGCAGAAGGCAAGATGTTGTCATGTTGACTACCATATTTTTATAAGTTTTTAAATCTCAAGTGAGTAAAAAAATCTAATTTTGGGATTAAATCTCACTAACTTTTCAGCTGTGAGGTGTTATTTTAGTGCTCACATAGCTCAGTCACAGAGTCAAGAAAGCTGCTCCAGAAAACTGAGCCCATAAGTACCAGATGCCCACTAATTTATGATCTGTGCAATAGTCATATGGGGTGGTAGGAAATTGAATTAGATGAATTAACAGAAGATAACCTTGTAAATGTTCTGAAGATTCATTTTTGCTAAATATAGAACTCCGGTGTGCTTTATAGAGCCCTGTCATTTACCTCAAAAGGTAATTGAGAATGCAGTTTAGTTGTAATGGAATGTAATTTTAGGAGACAGGGCTGGTCCTATGCTCGTTAAAATGCTCAATATGCAATATTCAGGGGGAAGAATAGCTACCATCTGCATATTTTTTGTTCTGAAGAACATATCATAAGATAGGGTTTTCCCAATACTGGGCAGGTGAGGAGAGAAATCATAATCAGGGGTATAGTAGGTGGTTGGAGATGAAGGTTTGCTGCAGTAGAGGAAATTCAGTGGTTTTTAATCCACTCATCCAACCAGGCAGTGACAGCAGGATTACAACAGAGACTTTTTTTATAAGAGGGCAATTATGACAGCATATGGCAATACACTACCCTAAATTCAATTACCCTCTCTGGTGCTTTTCAATTTTCTTTAATTAAGTGGATTAAGAAGAAAGGCATGTTCCTCAAGTTTAAAGATGATTAAAAGTCTAAAGAAAGATGAGAGGCAATGAAGGGGAAGCAACTCATTTCTGCTTATGATTAGTCATGAGTGTTTTCTGTAAGAATTCGTATTCCCTGCATTAAATTGATTTTATTCATCATAAGACAGAGAAATGATCCATGGCAGGCCTGCGCAGCTCAGTGTTTTTTTTTTAACAACACTCTTCTTTTGTTGTTCTTATAATGTTTGGTTGGCTGGTTATTTAGAGAGGAGAGTTGTATTGATTTATTTTTTACTTTTGAATTGCTTTAACTGCATCCTTTGAAAAGACCCTGTTATAGAACTATCTCGGAGTTATACTGCATGGTAAAAGCATTGGGCTACCTCACTAACAGAATTCAAATCCCAAATAACAACACACTTTTTCTCACTGGCCTTTTCAATTTCAGATTAATTTTAATTTAATTGTGTCTTGTGTCCTGTGTGTAATTTTTTCACGTTTTTTTTATTATTCTTTTTAATACTGTTCTTAAATAATTATTCTTTGTTAGTTTTATTAGTATAATTTTTTTTTATAAATTATTTCATTGTTTTTAAATTATTTTTGATGACACTCTGCACAAAGCAAGTTCCATAATGGCATGGTTGGTTGAGCTTGGTGTAAATGACTTGACTGACCTATACAAAGCCCTGATCACAACCCCATAGAACACCTTTGGGATGAACTAGAACAAAGACTGCAAGTCAGGCTCTCTCATCCAAAATCAGTGTCTGAACTTACAAATGTTCTTCTAGATGAATGGGGAAAAAATTCCCACAGACACACTCTAAAAACTTGTAGAAAGTCTTCCTCGAAGAGTGGAAGCTGTTATAGCTACAAAGATAGCCCTAAATCTATATTAATGCCCACTGGATTTAGAATGTGATATCATAAAAACTCCTGTAGATGTAAACTTTTTTCCATATGGTGTATCTTGGAACAAGTGGTTAAACATACAGCAAATGTGGGGATCTAAATGCTAGAACTGCTTTTTCAGAAACTAAAATGTGACAGATACTGCCTGGCAAGTAAATTTCTTTCATGCAGCCTTGTGTGGGTAACAGCTGTGTGCTGCATTGACCAAAAAGGTGTTCTGTCTGTTTTTGCCCTAAATTCAAGAACTTAGTCACCGTTTCTCTGACAGAGATGGAGAGGACTCAGTATGTCTGCAGTGAATAATGATAAATTTTCTTGCATGTATTATTTTTCTCATTTCTCATTCTGTAAAGAAGTCTGTGACTCCAGGCTAGGCATGGCATGTAATTCGGTCGCCTTTCACACTGCACCAGTTAATTTATGGCAAAAAATTCACATATTTTTCCATTATGATTGCCAGGAGTGTTTTGTTTCAGCAAAGCAGAAATAATCTAGTTTTAATAAGCACTGGGTAACAGATCAAGATAGTGGTTATAGAAGGACACTGTTTAATATGAAGAGTCATCTGAATTTAGATCAGTTTTGTTCTTCCTGTTGGCTTTTTCTGTTACACCAATTGTCTGGACTGGTCTTGACCATTACAAAGCTACAGAGTGTAGTCTATTACATTTTCACATTTGTATCTTTCCATGTGTCACATGTCAAGCCCATGCACATCACCTGTGTTCCCCTAGTTCACATTTCCTACCTTCCCTATTTCCTCTCAGCAGAGGTCATCAGCACATTACTTTCCATTATCTGTCGTCATCATCAAAGAGGATGGTTTCGCTGCAGTATTTGGTAGCGGCACAGTACTCCTGCATAAGCAGACTGATTGATCTGCTCCTCTGCTCCCTGATGAAACCTGCTACCTTTGTTCTTGCCAGGAGCTCATGCTTGTCCTGTTAAATTATCTTCTATTCTCTGTCTCTATTCGGTAGCACTGGACCATGATTTACTCAAACTGTGGTTCAGAACCCATTAGGGTCACATACTAGAAGTAATCACAATCAGCATTTGTGTGTTAAATTTACAATTTATTTGTTAATTAAAGCTATGCAAAGGGTTTTAATACTTTTGATACTTTACTGGAGCTCAAATGTAATTTATCAGCCTGTTCCAGTGATATTTGCACAGGAGCCATGATGTTGTAAAATATATTATAATTCAGTCTTTTTCTTTTTTTAAGTAATCAGTGACACATGAAGTTTCCTTCATTTTATGTCTGTTGACCTTTGGAATTAAAATCTAATTTTATATAATGACCTGGAAGGTCCTGGGTTTTAATCCACCAGGCCGCTGGGACCATTCTGTGTGGAGTTTGCATGTTCTCCCTCTGCCTGTGTGAGTTCTCTTTGGGTTCTCCGGCTTCCTCCCACAGTCCAAAGACATGCAGGGTTAGGTTAACTGGTAATTTTGAATTGGTCATAGGTATGAATGTGACTAGTGGATCAGTGGTTGCCTGTCTCTCTGTTATAGCCCTGCGATAGATTGGCAACCAGTCCAGGATGTACCCTGTCTTTCTCTCTGTGACAGCTGGGATAGGTTCCAGCACCCCCACGTGCGGGATGGATGGATGGATGAATGGATTTCCACTATCTAAAAAATCAAAATCAAGTAACAAGGCTGTATACTGACTTCTCTAACAGCCTAGACCTGGGGAGCAGGAAAGTATTGTTCATGTGCATTGCATAGCAGAAGCCTAATTCAACTACTTGTTCTGCATTTTTAATGTAGTTAACTACTGAAACTATTTATAGCTATAAAAAAAAGGCATGATTTAAGCTTTTTTTTTTATTTTGCTTCTCTGCTGAACTCCTTTTGATTACTGCTGTGAAGGTATGACAAGGTAATGTATTCATCAGGAAGCTACCACCACAGACTTTACCTTTGCACATAGTGCACATCAAAATGAGTGAGTGCCAGGTACTCACAAATACAGCAAATACAGGAACTGACACTGTATGCACGTACAAAACTAATGCTTTTACTTCTGAAGTACATTGCTGTGCACAGGTCTTGAGTCACCCATCATTCCTTTAAATTTTGTTTCCAAAGAGTCAGACTTTCTTGTAATTACTTAAAGCAGTTTTGAGCAGTTGTTCTCCAGGCTTTCTGTAGGTCTTTCCAAATTTTCCACTGGATATTGGCTGCTTTTTCACTCATTTTTCAATTTTGTCCTTGTACCTGACCAGTTTGTTTGTTTGTTTGTCAAGCCACACCAAGAAAAAATAGCATCAAGGTTTTATGTGGACATATCTCAGTAATAAGATTCTAAAATGCTGACAAGATCTTAGAATATTCCTAAGATTCTAGAATCACATTCTATCACTGTTTACAATCAAGGAAAAATCCAACAAAGACCTGACCTGAGATGAAAATGGCCCTTCATTTCACCCATTTACTGTGCACCCAAGCTTCATTAGAAATGTCTCAGTGGAAGCCATTCTTAAGGAAGGGAAACAGGAGAAAAGGCCAAGATATGCCAAATTAAACAAGAACTGGACTGAAAAACAGTGCCAACAAGCGATGTGGAGTGATGAATCCAAACTTGAAATTTTTGTCAATTTATCATCGGTATGTATGGAGGTCAGCTGAGTGGTACAAAAGTGAGTCTGTAAAACATGGTGGAGGCTCTGTCATGGTTTGGGGCTACATTTCACCCAGTCATATTGAGGATCTTGTTAAAACTGATGGAATTATGAATGCAGAAATGATTTACCATGCAATGCCATCTAGAAAGCATCTGATTAGCATCAGCATTTTTCAGCTTGACAGTGATCCCAAACACTATCAGTCATGGAATGGCCTCCCCAAAACTTTTTTAAATTCAATTCAATACCAGTTTATTTATATAGCACCAATTCACAAAAAAGTCCCCTCATCTCAACAATGAGATGATCCCCTATGAGCAAGCACTTGGCAACATGCTATGGAAGAACTCCCTTTTAACAGGAAGAGACCAATAAAAGAACCAGGCTCAGTGAGGGACAGCCATCTGCCTCAACTGGATGGGGTGAGGGAAAAAGAAGAGAGAAAGGAGAAAAAAGAATATATTTATATATTTAATACCTCCAGTATGAAATGAAATGCAATGAATATTATTATTGTCATTGTACATTTACAATGAAATTAACGTGTTTCTGTTCAAAGTACATTTAAAAAAACAAGAATAAATACTGCTAAAATACTTAAAAACATAAAAAAATAGAATATAATTAGAATTAGACAAGAATATGAAAACCATACCACATATGTAAACACAATACATATTTTACTGATGTTCATAGTCATTTCATCGTATTTCATATGGAATCAGTTCTTTGCAGCAGTGAGTGCTGTTATTGCTTTTGGGGGACAAAACAGTTTTTTAGTCTGGTTGCCTGTGTTTTTATTGTCCAGAACCGTCTGCCCGAGGTCAGCAGTTCAAACAAGGAGTGTCCAGAATCAGCTGGATATTTCATATGTTACGGGCCCTTTTGAGACAGCGCTTGTTGTACAGATTTCCCAGAGAAAGGAGAGGACAACCGATGATTTTCTCCAGCGTGACGTACTCGGTAGTATGCAAAACTATGAATTTAAGGTAGTTTCCCCACACTGCCAGCTTTTAGGTGCAGTTAGTGATTGTGTAGTATCGCCTATAGTCATCAGGAGGCGCCACATTTTGTGCGAGCGGTCATGTGTCACTGTCCCTCACGGCTTCCCGTTAGCTATCCCGGAACATTTACCTCTCTCTTGACACGTAGCAGCCGCAGCGGAGTTGGCAGGGCTCTGGGCAGACAGCGCACAGCACAGGTGAGAGTTTGCACCATCGTGGCGCGTTTACAGCGTGAGAGTAATGATTAAGTAAGAAAAGCTGAACTTAATACCAAGCCGGCGCTGACCGTATTCGCAGGTTATTTCTGAACCAGCTCTTATAGCTAGCATTAGCTAACCAATTAGCTGCAAAGTTAACGGTACGTTAGCTTCCCAAAGACCAGGAGCCGAGTGTTTACTGACAGCTTAATTACCCGAGAGGTGGTCGTGATTTGCGAGTCATTCGGTAGCTGGTACAGTTACTAACAATAGACGGAGGGAATCCTCACAACGTGCAGCTTTTGATTTGGTTTGTTGGCCGCTTTAGCCCTGCTGCAATAATTAAAGGGTGGATAGCTAACTTTATCCCTGACGGCAGCCGGTCTGTACAGCTAAGTAACCCAGGGCTGCTTTTCGTACTGTTAATAAATACATGGAGGGTCAGACTGCTGCAGGAAGCGCAACTAAGTCTGTAACAAGTCGTTAGGCTATTCATTTGACCATTAGTGTGAGATTTGTATCCCTGTGAGCCACACACTAATATTACCTTGGATCCCCTTTATTTGTGATTGTTTCGATAAGTTTATTCAGTGTCACATAATGCACCGGGTGTCTGCAGCTCCTTAAAAAGTCTTTACAGCTTTATGACTCTTCTCTTTGACACCTGGACTATATAGTACTGTTTTTAACGCTGTATGCTTATGTGAACTATTGCACTTTTACATATAGGTTTGTACGTTTTCATTTTCTTCTTATCTTCTTCTCCTGGCTCCTCATGTTAGGGGTCATCTGCCTCCATCTCACCCTAACCCTTCCATGCTCTTTTGTCCCACCAACCCTCTCCATGTCCTCCTTCACTACATCCAGGAACCTCCTCTGAGGTCTTCCCCTTTTCCTCCTGCCTGACAGCTCCATCTTCAACATCCTTTGCCCAATATATCCACTATCCCTCCTCTACACATGTCCAGTCCATCTCAGCCCTACCTCTCTGACTTTATCTCCAAACCAAGCGGCAGATTAATCCACATCTGTAATTTGGCAGAGGTGTTACCCCAGATATCCTCCCTGACACAACCCTCCATGATGAGAGGGGCTTGTATCCCCACCTGGAGCATCTGTAACCCAAACAGTGTCCCCTCTGGGATTAATAAAAGATTCTGAATTTGGGGATTTTATTATTAATTTTTTTCCTCAGTATGACCAGAGCCACTGGTCTGGCAGGGTCACCTGATCCAGCCCTATCTACAAGCTTTAAAAAGGAAAGTTTGAAGCTTAATCTTAAAAGTAGAGAGGGTGTCTGTTGCATAAATCAAAACTGGGAACTGCTTCAATTTGTTAAGGGTTGAGTTGAGAGCCAAGAAAACAACAATTAACATGAAGAAACTAGAGGTGGAAATCACCAGAGACACCGGAGATATTATCTCGATATTTACCACATGACCTTTTTCCTTTGTCCATTGCTCCAGAGGCCAATCTTTACACTTCTTTGCAATTTGAAGTCTCTTTTTTTTATTAGTCTCACTGATGAGTGGTTTTCTTAAGTCTACACAGCTGTTTAGTCTTAATCCCATGAGTTCTTGTCACATTGTGTGTGTGGAAAAGCTCTTACTTTCACCATTAAACATAGCTGTGAGTTTTGTTTTGTTACTGTTTTTTTATGATTTGATTTCACCAAATGTTTCAGTGATGGTCTTAGAACATTTTAGATTATGGTTATTCAAGACAACATTTTTTCCTCACCACTATCCTCCCAGGTTTTAATCATGCACTAGACAGTCCTTAACCTGATTTTAGTCATTTCAGCAAACTCCTTAGTTGTTTTCTTTGCTTGATGCTGGACAATAATTTGTCCCTTCTGAAACATAGGAACATCTTTTCCACAACTACAAGATATGTCTTCTGACATAGTTGTTTAGGAAATAGGAAGCTACTTACTGTATCAGTTAAGGTTAAATGACCTGTTGGCAGGCAAAACATTAATCATTACATTAATTGTCAAATGGAAGGTTCTTACCCATTTGCTTAGTTAAATCCAGGTGGTGACTTTTTTTAGCCAGGCAGTGTATTACTGCACTAAAAGCATAGCGTTCAAAATGGCAGTACTTGGGTATTTATAATTTGATCAATGGCCAACAGAGGCCGTTGATGTTGTTCAGAGGGTTTCTAGAGTTTAGTGTAAGGTTGTTCTGTCGGTACATACAACAGAAGTGGTTTTCCTCACTGTAAATAAAAATAATTTTCCAAGCTGATAGATTATGTTCCTGTCTATGTCTGTCTGTTACTTGCAGAGTAAGAGATGTCGGGTTTTGACAACTTTAACACAGACTTTTACCAGTCCAGCTACAGTGTAGATGACCAAAGCCAAAGTGGCTATGGCTATGGCAACACTGAAAACACCTATAACAAGTAAGTGAATAAAGCACTTTTGAACTGATTTTCCATTTTTTCTGGGAGATTTCAGGTTCTGAAACTACCATGCCTAGCCTTTCGTTAACCTGTTGTTATTTGATGTGTTTTAAATGTTGATGGTAGTTATGGATTAAACATTTTGTCTGAAGAGGGAAATTGGTAGTTTTAAAGCAACAAAGATTGATACGATGCGATTTGATTTTGGTATGTGTTTTCCTGTAGCAAAACACAAATTCACTTTTTAAAATTTGCTTGTGATGTTGTTAAAAAACTATACTGCATTCTTGGTTAACAGCTGAATACTAGAAGAAGAAAAAGGCTTTTCTTTTTTTTTTTTTAAAAAAAAGCAATTCTGTTTATACTCATGATTATGCCTGTCCCAGGCCATATGGTCAGTATGATTACTCTCAGCCCATGGGTTACTCTACCCCGGGAGTGATGCAGCCCCAGCAGCCATATACAGGACAAATCTTCCAGCCTACACAGACCTACACACCATCAGCATCACAGTCCATGTACAGTAACAGCTTTGATGATGAGCCACCGCTGTTAGAAGGTATGTGAACCACCAAGACTATGACCTCCTCATGTTGATATATTTTGTTGGTCTATCTGTTAGTGGGCAGGAATGTGCAAAAACTCCTCAGCCTAATTTGGAGAGGTGACACAAAAGAATAACCTATTAAATTGTTGGTGCAGATCTGGATTCCTTTCTTAAAAATTGTCAAATAGGGTGATGACCTTGAGGGGAGATTTGACTGCCCTAGTATTTGTTTCTTTTACTCTCTTTTTAAGTAAGTAAAATGAGTGATGATAATGTCCTTCGGTCAGGTGAACCAGAAATTGCTTGGTGAATGTTTTTAGTCATTTGAATTAGCTTTACTTGCCATTGCATCATACTGTAAATTGAATAGCTTTATTGGACTTAATCAGTTAATGCAAGTAATCATTTGTTGTACTGTTTATCAGCCTTTGATATTAAATATTCAGAGTACTGTTAAAAGAGCTCCAGCTGAAGTCCCAAAATATGAAAGTTTAGTGTTGTTGGACCCAGTCAGGCAGCATCACTTCTGGTATTCACCAGAGGAACTGTGTCTCAAAGCGTGAAATTAAAGTTTCAGTCGCCTGTTGCAGTTGCTTGCAGAGTGAGAGAATTTCATGGCTACAAGAACGATTTGACAGAATAAAAAGCACTGATGGATCAAAGGCTGGGGGTCTGCCAAGTGTCTGCATAATTGGCAGCCCTGACTTTTCCAAATGTTGCTTTATTTTCGCTCTACTTATATGCTTGAGAGAGACGCTGCAGACATCTGTGCTATTTTAAAATGACTGACTGTAGTGTTTTAAGAAATTGACTTTTTACTTTCTGTAGTGTTGTGTAGTGCCTTCTTCCTGTAACAGGGTATATAAAGCTGGGCTCTGGGAAATTAACTGACCTATGTCAGATACTTCTGGTGTTACTACAACAGAGGTAATATTTGATACAATTTAATCTTGACTGTACTGTTGGGCAACCTGCTCCATTGTCCCTCTGTGTGAGCTCAATAGCATCGCCACTGGGGGGCGCAGGGCAGCAGAGGAGGATAATGCACACTATTTAGGGTAGGGCTATGAACTCTTAATAATGCACCATGCGTGGCCCAAACAGACAAACCTTAATAGTGCACAGGTGAGAAAGGAATGCACGCCTTGAGGGATATCAGCTTAACAGCTAAACAGCTAAAACTGTATTAAGTCATAACATTGTACTTTAGACATATAGTTATACTTGTTCCTTCAGTCTGTTTTTTTCTCTGTAAAATGTCTCACCTGTCTCTCCTCCACTCTTCATCATTCCGTCTCTATATACAGGGGAGTATTTCACCAACAAACTTGCACAGTGGAAAAAAGTGCAGGAGACGAGATAAAGTGCACATTCATATTAAGCTGTCATTTAAAAATCAAACCAGCAGTCAGAAATATCGCCCTGTTTTCGATGGAACAGTGTAGCCATTCCTCAATCACATTAATTTCAAAGTTTCCAGAAACCTAAGCAGGAACTTATGTGTGCATGCTGACACTTGCTCAGATACGTCTATGCTCCATCTGACAGTTATATGCGCTAAAGCAGATCAGACTATCGTCAATCCTGGACATCGTCTATCAGCCCAACCCTACTTCACTGTACTATAGGTCTTATTTTTTGTATAAATTGGGTTTTCCATCTAATGGCCTCATATAGCCACGTTCTACATCCTTAATAAAAACATTCATTGGTTTTATTCTTGGACCTGAAAAACATTACGTTCATCCTCTAGTTTGAAGTTGATTTGTCACGTGTTTTCTGTAATCTTTAGTAATGTGTTAAAGATTGAGTGTAAATGAAATGATGACTGAGCTGGTGATGTTTTGTTGTAAATTTCATTTTGGGGCAGTGGATTTGTTATTTTATTAATTTGGCATCTTAGTTTCTTAAATTGAGATATTAGTTTGATAAAGTGAAAAGCTCTTGATTTGTCGTGTCTTTTTTTGTGCTTGCATAACAGTGTGCGATGTTGACTGGCTATGTCTCAGTGCAGACTGAGTACAGATGAGTGGCAGTAAATGTTTGGAGACCATGAAAATATTAATCAACCTAGTTCACAGTCTTTAGATTAGAGTTTAAAGTTAAGGGGAAGACACACCAAGGCTTTTCCTAGAACAAAATCCCGCTTGGAGTATTTTATCGATTAGAGATGTATTTATAACTGCAAGAGTCAAATGTGTGTATAGTAAACTAGTAATTTATAGCTTATTTGGGTTTTAACCCTTCATGCATGGTGGTCACTAAAGTGGGCAGCTATTCAAAAGCCATTTTCTTGAATATGCATGTGTTTCTGTAGTGGAATATCAGCCAACGCAGTTCTGTCATAATTCATGCATGAAAGGGTTATTAGGTTTTCCTACAGTGCTTAATCACAGTTCTAGTGTACAGTATGTCTGAAATGTGTTTTCTCCGTGTTCTCTAAGAATTAGGAATCAATTTTGATCACATCTGGCAGAAGACTCTGACAGTGCTCCATCCAATGAAAGCAGCAGATGGCAGCATCATGAACGAGACAGACTTGGCCGGGCCTATGGTGTTCTGTCTGGCCTTTGGAGCAACACTTCTCCTGGTAAATCTTTTGGTTGATTGTAGGTGATGAATAAAAATAAACTCAAATAAGAGTTGAAAAATAATTAATTAAAGGCCACTACTACAAAGGATACTATGCATAATGTCCAAAATATGGCCATATGATTTACAAACATATTCCTGCTGAGTAATGAAATAATTATGATCCCCTTCCATCATTCATGAAATTATCAATGAATGTAAGTGTGCCACTTTCATTCACAGTCAAATGTGTTCAGGTTATCACAGAACCATTATTATTTCTTAACCAAGCAAAAATTTCTGCAAGACTTGTGCTCATTAGGTTCTTTCCCATTACGTGTTTCTAATGTTAACACCTGCTTGATTAGACTGTACCAAAATCATAGCTTTGATATCCACACTAGTTTTTTGTTTGTTTATTAGTTTGAGCTGGATTACATCATGTGATCACCTCTTGACGCCTTATATTGACAGATTACACCAACTCAGTGTTAGTGGCAGCTTTCAATCAGCTCTGAGTCATCCAGAGTACTTTTGTTGATCAACAAATGTTGAAAGAACGCACAGCTGCAGTGTATCTAAGTGACTGTTGGAATTGAAGCACTGTGCTAAAATGATTTTGTCTTACAGATAATATTTCTGTGTTGTAAATTTACTGAAGTTAATGCTGTAACTTGACATTTTAATATGTTATCCAGAATTTTATTTCAAACTGAATGTTTGTCCAGATACCTAAAGTATGAACTGTAGGTGTGTGTGTGAGTCCATATTTTGTTGTATGGCCTGATCTTTTTTCCTCTCCATTCACAGTCAGGTAAAATCCAATTTGGTTATGTGTATGGCATCAGTGCGATTGGTTGCCTTGGGATGTACTGCCTACTCAACCTTATGAGCATGACAGGCGTGTCTTTTGGCTGCGTGGCCAGCGTGCTTGGATACTGCCTTCTCCCCATGATTATTCTCTCAAGCTTTGGAGTCCTCTTTTCTTTACAGTGAGTATTAAGGAAAACGGTAAAGTTTATGAATGTTGACATAGCTTGTTAATCCAGCAAAGGACATGACAGTGTCTATCTAGTAGTTTAAAATTCTTCAAAAGTTTTATTTGTATAGTATAGTGTAACCTCCTGATGATTATTTGGTTGTATAATAAAATGGTATAAACTTTTTTGTTTGTGTCTGCACACCGAAGAGATAGGCCATCCACCAATGGAAAATCACAAAGACGCATAATACAGTGTTATGCAAAAGTCTCAAGGGAACCCTCATTTCTTTGTGTTTTACTTCCAAGGAGACAGTCGTTCTTGGAATTTTTGAAAGCAGTCTGGAGCAGTGGCACTGGCTGATCTTTCACTTAATTTAAGTCCAATCCTTGTAACTGACCATTTTCAGAAAAATGTTTTTTTGTTTGTTTAGCCTCTTAAGACTGACCTATGAATCATTCAAACATAAAAAAGGCACCTAACAAAAGGGATGAACTAGTGTTGTGTCTACATATAACAAAAAACTTAGCAAAGAGCAATTTTGAAGTTTAGACAGTTCATTAGTAGCCTGTCACAAAAACACATTATTTGATCCCATTTCTTTAGTTGAATTTATGAAAAAAATTGCAACGATAACTCAGTTTGATAGGCATAAAATACTATTTCTGCATCAACAAGGTGATTCCCAAAGCACCATTAGCCGAAGAATTGGCATATCTCGGCATGGTGTGGTGTGCAGTGCACCCTTCAAAAATTTGAGCAATCTGGACAAAAAGTGGGAGGCCTATAAAACTATCTACTGCAGTTAAAACGTTTTCTGAATTTCATGTCCTTAAGAACTATGGAAAAAATCCAGCAAAGACCTGGCAGGACATGAGAGATGCATCTGGCACCAGTTGGTACATCTGTTGTTCGCCAAGGTGTCATCAGAAATGGTCTCAGTGGAAGCGTGGCTGTCGAGAAGCAATTCTGAAGAAAGGGAAACAAAGAGAACAGGCCGAGATATGCCAAATTACACCAGCACTGAACTGAAGATCAGTGGCAGCAGGCCTTATGGAGTGATGAATGGACCTCAAAATTACTGAAGCAGTGTGGGAACATCCTGACAGAAAACCGAACAGGAGCAGCCAACATTCAAAGAAGAGTTTTGAGATGTCCTTCAAGAAGCCTGGAGAACTATTCTTGAAGGATACTTGAAGAAATTGCAGTCATGTTTGCCTAAGAGAGCTCAGACTGTGTTGATGAAGAAAGGTGGTCATACCAAATATTGACTTTCAGGCTCGTTAGAGTAGTAAAAACCGTGTTTTTGCCTTATCTACCGTAATTTCAATTATGTTTGCACGTTTCAGGAAATCATTGCACCTATTTCCCATTTTTGTAGCAAAATATGATGAAATGAGGAGTGGTTTAAGACTTTTGCACAGTACTGTTTATACATTTTCATTAAAATGGCTAAATACAACAAGATACTTCTGTTAAGACAGGTAACACAGACTCGTTGCCTTATGTATACTAGTCATGCCTATGTGGTCGACCCCCAAAGGCCCATTTTGAGCCAGGAAAAACCCTATATGGTATCTTGTCACTTTCATTCAACATTTTACAGGAGTTCAATAAATATATCCCCACTTATAATAGAACTGTAAACTAAGTATAAATATATAACTGTTAAAATAGTTAAAGCTAACTTCCTGCTTGCTTCTGTTCCTCTTTAGGGGCATGGTGGGAATTATACTTACAGCAACAATCATTAGCTGGTGCAGTTTCTCAGCCTCGAAGATCTTCATCTCAGCATTGGCCATGGATGGGCAGCAGCTGTTGGTTGCTTACCCCTGCGCTCTGCTATATGGGGTTTTCGCACTCATCTCTGTCTTCTGAAAACAATAATTTATCAACATTTTAAAATAACTCCTCCTCAGCTCCTCTATCGGCCTAATTGGCATCATTGTAATTAGTGAAATTATTGGGTATTTGCTGTTATTACAGAAACGTGGGGGCTCCTGTCTAAATTGGCACCGGGATGATGGTTGGGTTTTTTTTGTTTTTTTTTTTTATAACCTCCACCTCTCACCATTTTACAACTTGAGCATCTGCAGGCAGGACTATTTCATGTAAAACATGACTTTTCTTCACTTTGCTCCCCATGCATCTCATAGGAGAGAACTGTCAAATAAGCCTGGTGGAAAATAACTCCTCTGTGGATCATATCGAGCTTTGAATGGCCTTGTACCATCCCATGATTTTTAAGGATGTGAAGGTGATTGAAAGGGTTTGGACACAGGTGAGGGGGGGAAAAACTTCTTTTTTTTTCTTTTTTAAAAAAAAATAACCAAACAACCCTGCAACCTAATTTGAATTCAGATTTAGAGAAACTCCCATTTATCACATTTGTAAAACCTTTTGAGCGTTATCTGCCTCGCATAAATTTACCAACAACAAGACTAAGGGAAACAGCCACTGTCATTCTGCGCACGACTACATTAACTTGTACAGTACTGTTCTCAGAAAGGCAGAGAAAATGGAGGGGTGGTCTCCTCAAAAGCATCATTATTTTCTCCAAATCTGAGGAGCCACTAAGACAGACAGCTGCTCTGCTTTAGCTCATGTATTTTGTTCTATTCTTTGAAGATTCATTTGAGTTTTGACGCCTTTCGTGAAGACACAGCTACAGTTTGCACATAAGCATTGTTCCAGAACCAAACAAATTTGATTAAGAATTTCATCTTATGAGAGATGCTGTATGTGTCTAGATACAGATGTCTCTGTAGGGTTTTGTTGTTCATATCCCTTTTCTTTTCATAAATCTTTATTTTTTAGAGACGACTCACTAATGCTTTCTTGTGTCATCTGTTGTTCAGTTCTTTTCATTTACATTAAAGTTGTTTTTGAATGTTATCTGCTGTGTGATTAAATGGTGTATTGTATGGTCAAGGTGACCTCCATGAAGACAGACTGAAAACAACATTTTATTTGGCCCATGGACCCATTGCTGTTGTGTAGCAGAGACAAAGCCAGGATGGAGACTTCTCAACAACCTGCGGAGTTTTATAACAGTTGGTAGATCAAAAGATATCTTTTTGGATCCACACTGCTGCCATTTTAGTAGCTAATCCATTTGACGGACCAGTGAGGTTGCTGCTCTTCCTGAAGACTTGGTCTGACTTTAGTGAAACTTAAACACAATGATCACCTAATGTGGTGGTTCTCAAACATCTTTTTGTCATGGCCCACTTCAGAAGCCAAAAAAAGTTGGTGCCCCACACCACACAAAAACGTACGTCCCACACCCAAGAATTTTATCAAATACTAACATGATCCATGTTGAATTTAGCTTAAAGGGGAATATTATCAGCATAATGGCATAAGCAGAAATTTGCTTGTTTCTTTTTTAAAAATAAAAATATCTATTCATCTTAGTTACACTTTACATTTTTCACCTGGTTGGCCACACCTGCCAGTGGGCCCCCCCCAAACCACTGATCTAATGGGTCTTTACCCAAATTTTGCTCAAGTTCATATTTGTCATTTTGTGGACACTTTCAAGTTTCACAAGAATCACTACTCTGGTATTAGTCTGGATTGTAGTGTTTATAAAATGCATGTGCCCCTTTGCCATCTATGCATAAAAGCTGTCATTGAGTTTATTTATGGCATAATATTAAGCTAAGTTTAGGCATAGGTGTAGTATCAGGTCCTGGTGGGTAATTTGAGAACTGAGCAGTAACCTGGTTTGCCAATATGATCAGCATAACTTCCCGTTTTTACGAGCAGAAAAGTTGGAGGTCAGTTTGCAACCTTCCACTGTTGCTGTTTACTATTTTTATCATGCTGGCAGACTTCTGATGGTTCTCTTCTTTTAGATTGTAAACCTACTGCTAATAACATCTTATGTTAAAGCTGAGTGTGTCAGTCCAGGACACACTTTCAAAAGAGATTTTTCATCTCAAGAGGTTCCCTTCTGAGTTAAATAAATTATTATTTTTTAAAAACTGCTGTGATAATTTGAAATATTCCTTTGTCTATTAGATGGCAATGATCAGAATTTTGTTGGTCGTGATCATGGAGGGGACCTGTTGTTTGGCTCCCACAATTCCTAACACCATTATGTCAGTGCTATGACATGATATCATATTTTTGACACATTTTCATGCTTTAATCTGCTGGTGAACCAGATTATTTTTGTCTTGGATAAGACAGCTTGCAAGCCTCCTTGAATTCTTAGTGGATTTCAGTTCTCATTAGATTGTGCAATAAAGCCACCTATGACAAGAAAATGTATCACTTTCTTTCTGTGCTTCACACATTGCAATGTCAACTCACTTTTATTTATAAAGCACAGCTAAAAAACAACAAAAACTGACCAAAGCACTGTACACAATAAATTAATAAAGCGGGATCAAAATTAAAGCAGACTAAATGTATTAAAAACATGCATCTAAAACACAGAGATGAAAGAAAACCCCAAAACAGACACACAGCAGCAAACAGTTCAGAATTATTCTGAAACTAGTGTGTTTTGAGAAGAGGTTCACACTTGAGAGGGAAGGTTAATCCAGAGGTTGGGGTTCAGAACAGCAAAGGAACAACTCCTTGTGAGCATCAATCTGAATCTTGGGACCACTAAGGGTTTCAGATCAGAGAACCTCAGTGAGCTTTGAGGAATATATGGACGTAAAAGGTTTGATAAGTGGGGCAGAGCTAACCCACGTAATGAATTAAAAACAAGCAGTAAAATCTTAAAATCAATAACCTGTTCATTGTGATGGATCTTGACCTGGATGGGTTACTACATCATTCACATTCTTGTTTACTTGTGTGGAAAGTCTGTTTAGATGTATTCTCTATTGACATTCATCGAGAGTGCCGACCAAGTGAGGGCACTACCAACTTGCAGCTACAGGCTCTCACAGTCAAGTGTTTAGCAAAATGAAAAACCTAGCTGCAACTGTTCTATGGACATAAAAAAAAGAAACTACATTAAAATCACACTGATTCTAAAACATGATTCAAGGTGTGTGTACAAATCCAAGAATCTGCATCTCCATACTGAAATTTTGGATTTTATAGAACTCAGGCCACTATTTTTTCTTCTCCCTTTCAGGTTTTCTTTGTTCTAACATATACGCATGCATACACAGGGGCTTCTTATATGGATGATAACCCACTTAGCATAGATGAATAATTCAAAAATGAAAAGTACATGTTTTTTTTTCCATTCCAACAAATTTAGTATTAAAAGATGTTTGCATTTCAAGCAAAACCTGATGGGAGTACTCTGCTCACAGGCCAGTCTCAAGTGGCTGTTCAAGTGTTTCTAAATGCATTTTCTGTATGTGTAGGCTAGCTTGCGTGCCAGTTTAAAAAACCAACCTGTATTTCCATGAATAAAAGTGTAATTTTGCACTTTCGGGTGTCTTTTCTTAGTTTCTCAATAAATAAAAGCTCAATAGTTTCAGGAATTTTAAACTCATTCTCACTGCTTAGTGTCTTGAGTGCTCCATATTATAATTCCCTTATGCATCTTAGCTCTGGAAACATACAAAAGAAGTAAACAGGATGTTGACATTTAAAGACTCTTATGTACAGTATTTGGTTTCAGGCAGTTTGCAGAGCTTGTCGGGTTACAGTGCACTTCTCAGTTCAGTCAGAGGCTTGGCCCATTCTCACAGACCTTAAGAAATTTTCTTTCTCCTTCCTTTCAGTAGCTTAAGTGGGAAAATTCTGCACCTGGTGCCATCCTGTGGTAATGTTTAGGAAAGGAAGTTAAAATATCTCATTTCCTATTTGTAAAGTAGTTCCTTAAATTGTTAGGGTTAAGGTTTCATGTTTTTGTCTTTTTTTAACATCAGCTCACAGCTGCTTCAAAGGTCACTCTTCAAAGTAGGAGAGACCAAGAGCAGTTGTAACATTTCGCACATTTTCCTTCATAACTCTCAAACTACTTGAAATACACTAGTCATCCTTTAATAGAAGAAAGTGTGTGTGTGTGTGTGTGTATGTGTACATATATATATATGAAAAAAACCTTCAAGTGTCAAATTACATCATATTAACTCACTATATCTCAAACAGAAGAAATCTCGGGAGTAATCACATCACTGTAGTAGAATCCAATAATGAAACTTCAAAAAAAGAAAAGTTTAGCCTATACATAATCTCAGGGATCATGGGCTATCCATTCAAGGCAAAAATCTAATTGTAGCTTTTCAAAACACTTTTCAAAACACTACTAAGGTGGCATCTAGATTTTACTTCTTTGAACTGAGTTAAAAGTGCATTTTACTCCAATACGTTAATGATCTGATGAATCAAGAATAGTTTTTAACCAAACTTACAGTGCATTCATATAAACAATAGATATCAACAGATGTTAGATATTAGAAGATGAAATTGCAGATCCTAACAGATTGTTGCAGTGAGACAATGTGGAGAACATACTGATTTAAAAGCAACAGAAGACTCATCTTAGCTTTTCCTGTTTTTGCCCTCTCCTGAAACATTTACACTGAAGCACCTCCAGATGACAGTGTTGAGTCACTGTTGTTTTAACTGAGTGAATTTTGTGCTCATTATGTTTTCATTGGCTACAGCCTGATATTTCCCATGGAGCAATGACTGCATTCTCACTTCTTTTTACGTTTAGTCATGAAATTTATGGTTCTCTATGGACCAGATCAGTCTGTATAAGAAACTTTAACCAAACCCACCCACCTCAATCCCACTCAGTACTCATACATTTTTTTTTCTTTTTTCTTTTGTCATTGCTTTTTAAATATTTGGTTGCTTGGTTTCCATTTTAAAAATTTTAAATGAATTGACTGTTTTGCATTACTTATGTGCCTCAAGTGTACTTTAGCATTGTTGGGCACTGTGAAATCCAAAACTAAAACTTTTTTGTCCCTGTAAAAAGCTATTGCACAAGACAAAGCTTTATACTATGATTAAATTCACGTGACTAATTGGTGGAAATGAAAACTAATGATTTTCAGACACTGAAAGAAAGTGTTATTAATCCTAGTATTTCATGGAATAGATATCCTAAAAAATAATCTTCACCTACATACTGTTTTAGGAATAGCTGACTGCTCTGCTTGTCTCTGGGGAATAAGGCCTGACATACCATTATGTCATCTAATGTTGGATAATCTCACCTCCATCTGGCTGGCCTGGGACACAGTCTGTCCTACCCAGCAAGAGGGCCTGGCTGACCAGTGAGTTGCAGATAATGTTGAAACTGTCCCCTGCCAAGAATACACTCCATGTATATAATCTCATCTTGAGAGAAATGCATAGGATGAGAAAAGATTTTTGGATGGTGAAAGAAGATGAAGGAAACATCAAGATAATAGAGAAAATGTTGAACTTAGATATTAACAAGAAAAAGTGTGAGGATTTTTTATGTTATGAATCCTGAATCTGGCATATGGGTTAAACGGCTGTAAATCCAGAGTCATGTCAGCATATAATGAGCATACAGTGCCAAGTGCCTGTGGCATCTATAGCCTAAAGAAGTGCAGCAATGACAATACAATTATAGTAGGAAAAATGGGTGTTAGTTTTTGTTCAGCGTCATACCAAATTAATAACATAACACTGGACTTTAATGAATCACATTTTTGTATAAAATATATAACAAATTACAGTCAGCATTTCAGTGTTTCTACTCACTGTTTTGCACAATGGAAACTGGATTTTGTTTTGGATTTACCTCCTGAGAGTGCAGCACTGTGTTTAACAAAAAGAACAATTGTTTGGTTACCATGAGAATTACTCAGAATTAAAAACATAGAAAGGAGTGGGAAAAATTGCCATTTTGCTGAATTATTTTTCAGGAATAATGCAAGGACTAGTCAACACCACTGTGTAGAATTTAAACTCCTAACTGCAGACATATTTATTGGCAGGGTCATTTTTCTACCTTCAGTTCTGAAATTTCATTTCAAAAGATGCTCAACCTGAATTTTTTTACCTTAGTGCATTTATCTACTTTTGTGATTTTTGTAGTTTTATATATATTTGTTATATACGGTGAGAAGCTATTTCTGTTCTCTTTAAATGACTGCCAACAGTAGATGCAGCTGAATAGCATGTGTAGCTTGCATAAGCAATGCACTCCAAAAAGCCTGAGAGCAACGAGGCTGATTAGGATGTTATCTTCGGTGAGGTACCAGACAAGCGACAGGTGGAAATGTAACGATTGGTATTCAGCAACACAGCGCCGCCTTTTAATGCATCTGCAAAGCCAACAGCACATGAATATTCACTGAACAACTGTTAGCACAGCACTGAGTGTGATATGCTCTTGTACTTCATTAGGCTAATTGTCCCCCTCATTGTACTGTGGACTCTTCTAACAGTTGATTCAGAACTCAATGAACTAATGCAAACACTGCAAAGGCTGATCGGCTGAGTCTGGCTTAGTTGAAGTGAATGATGTGGATGTGAGCCTGTGTGTGTACATCAGAGCATACTCATGTGTATTCATGAGTGGAAATAAGGGTAACGTGTACAAGCACTGCTGTGCAACCATATACTTCTGTGTACATATTTGTGTGTTTTGAGGGAGATGGAAACAGGAACTTGTAATTCTCTGTGTAACAAATCATTAAAAAGATCTTGATCTTATTTGAGTGCAAGGACAAATGCATGCATAAGCTATACATCTTTGAAAACACAAATACAAGTACACATCAGCGTGTATGTCCAAATACACACTATATATACAAATATCAGGCCACTTTCAGGAGCTTTGATGATATCTGATTTTAATTAATATGGAGCTGGTATCCTCTATGCAGCTATGAGGTCAGATACTGGTTTTGGATGAGAGGGCCTGGCTTGAAATCCCTATTCTAGTTCATCCCAAAGGTGATCAGTGGGGTTGAGGTTAGGGCTCTCTGCAGTATAGTCATGTTCTTCCACACAAAACTCATTCAACCATGCCTTAATGGAATTTGCTTTGTGTGCTGGGCCACAGTCATGCTGGAACAGAAAAGGGCATTCTCTAAACTGTTTCCACAAGAACACAAGAAAGGTCCTGCTGGGGCCTCTTGTCAGGTCATCATTGTAAATGAGAATTTGTTCTCAATTGATTTTACCTGGTAAAATAAAGAAAGAAAAAAAAAAAAGATTGGAATCATAGGAATCGTTGACCCCAAAAAACAACCCCATAGTGTTATCTCTCCTCCAACAAACATTGCAGTTGACACAGTGCAGTCAGGCAGCTAATGTTCTCCTGGCATTGGCCAAACCCAGACTCGTCCATCTGACTGACAGTTAACAAAGCATGATTTGCCCTCGACTGAACCTTCTTCCACTTTTCCAGAGTGCATCAGCAGAATGCTTTATACCACTCCATCTGATGCTTGCATGCAGCTGCTCAGCCCTGAAGCTCCCGGTGAACAGTTTTTGTGCTGATGTTAATGCCAGAAGAAGTCTAGATTTTTGCAGACAGTAGAGCATTGGTGACTTTTAGGCAATATGCACCTCAGCGCACAGTAATGCTACTGTATAACTTTACATGGTCAGACACTTTATGGCTGAGTTGAGGTGGTTCCTAAACACTTAGACTTGATTGTGGAATATCTTGCAGATAAGAATTTTTACCGGCTGGTTTATTGCAATGGTGGCATCCTATTACAGCACCACACTGGAATTTAAGTGAGCTCTTTTGAACCACCCATTCTTTCACAAATGTTTGTAAAGGTTTACACCTCTGTCAACAGGACAGAATGAAACACCTGAATTCAATAATTAAGAGGTGTGGCCCAATAATGTACCAAAGCATGTGCAGAAACACACAAAAGAAGAACCTACAACAGGAATGTCTAACCAAATGATCCAGTCAGGCCCACTAGAAATCTTTGCAATATGCAAAAATTACACAGAAGTTTATAATTATGATTTTTTAAATAAAACGCTGTGGTGTGGACCCAAAAGCAGACAGAACCATGACATTATTTTGCAAGTTTTAATGATAAACAAGATATAGAGAAAAAAGTGCAGAAAAGTCTTTTGATGCAGTGAGGCCAGGGTTTGCTGAAGGTCATTGTGTTTCCAGAGTGGCAGGTGCAGTGACTGAGTCCAGCTGAGTGGAGAGCTGGCTGGAGGTTTTCTGCGAGTTTCAGGTCCAAGACTGGAAAGGCAATGTAGATCATTATGCCAAATACCAGAGTGTCTTTAATGATAATCCATGTGGAATGAGAGTGGGTCCAGGTGATCTTGAGCAGAACAGAGACAAGATCACAAACAAGGCTTAACCAAGGATGACCTGGTTTACCACTTTACTCGTAGCTACGTTCCAGCAGAATATGGAGGAGACTGCAGGGCTTAAATGCTGTGAAAACGAGCAATGTGGAACAGGTGAGCAGCCTCCACTCCGCCCAACCACACCCACACCTGGAATTACAGCACATAATTGTTAGGTCCCAACCCACACCCAAAAGAGGGAAGGAGAGAGAAAGAGAGAGAGGGAGAGTGGAGAAGAAAAAGAGAGAAAGAAGGCAGATCATGGCCCAGAGGGCAGGGAACCATAACAAATGCCAGTCCAATTGCAGTAATGCATGCAAAATTTACAACCTAAAAAGTTCTTTGAGTAAAAAATGAGTGAAATACTAAAATGGTCTAGTTCAAAAATTCTTATGTCATAAGTTTCTGTGACTTGGCAGATCCTTTGTAAACTGTGCTCTAAGTGTAACATGCAAAGTTTTATTGCACATGTAACTGGGTGAACATAGGCACTGAAATTTTTCTTAATACACCTCGGAATGCTCATGGTCCATTTTCAAAATAAATGGTTCATTAAATCCAAACACTTCAAGATTTTACTTATTTACACTAAGTCAGGCTTCATTTTTTTATTGATCTGGTCCACTAGAGCTCAAATTGGGACGTATGTTACCTTAGCTGCATATTGTAAATTTCTATGTCACCTGCCACCATTCATTCTTTTCTTATACAGAGGTTTAATAACAAAACTGCTCAGCATGAAAAGAAATATAAAGTCATACTTGAATTTGAAAAAAGAAATATTCTCTTTTTTCTCTAACTTAGAAAAAACACAGAAAATTCTGAATTAAAATCTCCTCAACAACTAGGAAAACAAACATAAAAAAATTCAGTGCTTAACTAAGACAAATTTTTGAATGGTCTTGTTATTTGTCTGAGCAATAATCATTCCTGAGATGCAATTTCACTTTTAAGATCATACGTTCTTTATGAAACCTGTGCAGCTGGGACCTATCTACAGCCTAGGTCAGGGGTCAGCAACCCTCCGGATTTGCATACAGTTTTTTCATCCATCTGCCATGACTCCCTGTGGCTTTAATACAATCTTATGACTAAATAATGGCAGCCTAATTTGAATTTATTTTGTTTTTGATATTTAGTTTTTTCAATGTAATTTTAATTTTGTAGATTAAGGTGCTCTTATAATATTACAATAAAATGTGTTTACATTTTTTGTTGAGCAAATATGCATCACCTGTTACCACCAGGCAAGTAAATCATTTTGAATTTTTTGATCCCTGGTAAGCTAAGTAATTTTTTGATATCATAAGTGCAAGAAACTATAGTTCTTACATACATGGCAATATGGTAACAAAGCTATAAATAGTGCTATTTTCATTTTAGGGGTCTAATGGGTTTTGCAGCTCCCTGTGTTTTTTTTTTTGTTTTTTTTTGGTTTTTTGTGTTTTTTTGGTGGGAACCATGCACAAATGGCTCTTTTAGTGTTGAAGGTTGCCAACCCCTAGCCTAGGAGAAGAGCTGCTTCGCCCTCTCAGACAGTTTCTTGCCAATATCTCTATTCAACGTTCCTATTGTGATTATATTTGTGGAAAATGCTCTCCTCTCTAAAGGGAAGGCAAAGAAAATTCCAGTTGTCCTTAGGCTGAAATAAAATTAAAAACTGAAAAAGAAAGAACAATACACTAGATAATAATCTAATGTTTTTGTTGGTCTGTTATGATGTAATATTGTTCCCAGTTAAGCTTTGACATACATAATACCAGGAATGAGAATACTACCCCATCATTACGTGGCTTTCTGTAGTCTCTGTTTGGCTTCTTTAATCTGCTTGAAGGCCTTGTAAAAGGATTTTAGTGTTCACTTTGGGTAGTGGAATTGTGTGCAGCTTCAGGTCAGAGCAGCTGCAAAGACTGGGAATCCATCTGGACTCTGTTTCTGTTCTTATAAAAACTGCATGTCATAGGCAGAACCATCTAAAACATCAGCCTAACACAGCAAGCAGCAGTTCAGTTGATGTCATATTTGGACTTTCATTAGCAGAGTCGTGACTCATCATTTATATTGCATTACTGTTTTTTTCCTGGGAACTTTTGTGCACATTTTAATGTTACCTAAGCAAACGCAAGTCAGACAGAGGTGAATTTACCTTACTGGGAATCAGTCAGCATGACACAAGACTCCTTTAAATTTATGAAAACTTAGAGTTGCACATGAAAATGTACTTGGCAAATTTCTAACCTACAAATAGCGTTATTGTTTAAGTCTTTTGCTTTTGTCTGTCAGAAATATAAGAAGCCCGGACTATTGCAGAAATCAAGATCTCAGAGATATGCACAAAGGCTAAATAAATGCTGGCAACACTGGTTCCACAGGCAACATTTGAGAAGCAGTCATTGCATCCTATGATTTTTAGTTTCAACATGCTCTGCATCATATTTGAGATCCATCATAAAAACTAGACTGAAGTAAGGCTGCACGTTCTGATGGCATCAGCCCCAAGGACACGTGCTAGCCAACTGTCTTTGATCCTGAGTCACATTTACAACCTGACTCTGAAGAAGAAGATACCTGTGTTAGGGAAAACATCCTGCCTGGTTCCTGTACCAAAGAAACCAATATCATCAGAGCTTAACAAATATTAACTAGTGGTCCTCACATCACATGTGATGAAGGTGCTGGGTAAGCCAGTCTTGGCCCTCCTGAGACTGCAGGTGAAAGCATTTCTTGACCCTCTGCAGTTTGCATATGGACCAAATCTGGACGTGGATAATTTAATCATCTACATGCTGCAGAGAGCTTTCCATCATCTAAATAGTAATCACTGCACAGTGATCACCTTCTTTGATTTCTCAACTGCATTTTATACAATCTAGCTGCTTCTACTGAAGGAGAAGCTACAGGAAATATCTCTAAACATGTCCACCATCTCATGCATTACTGACTACCTGACTGATAGGTGCAGAATGAAACTGGACAGTTCTCTGTCTGATTCGGTGATATGCAGTACAGAAGAACATACAGTCAGGAGGAGGGGTACAAAAGAAGTACAAAAAGATGATTTTATAAGCCATCTATTTCTGAATGTGAATAAGATCAGAGAGATGCTGATAGGTTTCAGTAGGAAGAGGACAGCTACACAAACGATGTCTATCCTGGGATGGGATGCTGAAATAGTGAAGTACACATACCTGTGAATCCACATCGACGAGAGGCTGAATGAGAAGACCAACAGAGAGGCTGCATACAGGGAAAGGATGACCAGGCTGTGTTTCCTAAGGAAGATGAGATACTTCAACATTTGCAGCAAAATCTTGGAGATTTTCTATCAAGCTTTAGTGGTGTACTTTGCTGTGGACTGTTGGGGGAGCAGTATCAGAGCTGGTGACAGTAATAGACTGACTAAACTAAGCGGAAGGCTGTCTCTATGAACTGAGACAGACTGACTTTTAAAAGCTGACATAATGACACTTTTGAAACTATGGTGGAGAAGAGGTCACTGAAAATAACATTATCTATCATGGATGATCCAGACCACCCTCTGCACCACACCCTTGATGGGCAACAGTATACCTTCTCTAACAACCCGATTCAGGCAATAACTCTTTATGATAATTTTATTTTTCGACTGCTGTAACAAAAGAATTACCCAAATATGGGGTAAATAAAATATCTTCACTTCTATTTGTATATCCTTAATATGGTGCAACTGATTTTAGTGGTGGAGCTTTTTGAAGCTTATCTTTGCTGAAGTATTGGGGTGTTGGGACCCTGATGTGGGTAGCTTTTATTACTGGACACAATGCATGTCTGCAATGGTTTAATAATTTCTGTAGAGCATAGAGCACACATGTTTATTGTAAAAACTGTGTACGTTTCATCTAACATGTAAGTTGCAGGTGCCATACAGTAGAGAACCCTTTTTGCTGCATTACCATTTTACTGTCATTTTTCCTTTCACATTTTCTGCCATAGCCCAGCCATCAGTTGGATTTATTCTTCACTGTTTAGTGAAGAAGGGATAACATCATGTCCATTATTTTAGGAGTCAGTAGCATATGCTATGTCAGCAGAAGTACTTTAAACCACTCTTTCTACCCTCCAGGAACCTGGAAGTAATTGGCAGAATGCTGAAGAGCTGCAGACAGAGCTATGGACCTTATTGCAACTCTAAAGGGGAGAGCTCAAGCGGAAGAAAAAAATCTTGACAGGGCCTTGTATAACCTTGTGGTTTAATTATTTATAAAATGAAACGGTGACCAAAATGTTGGGTTTAACATGCTAGACTGAGAGACAGAGTAAAGAAAAAGACAAAAAGAGATAAAAGAAAGCTGGAAAATAGCTCCTAAAAAATAAAATAAATAATACATAAAACTAAATTAATAATAATAATGCTAAATGGATTGGTACTTATATAGTGCTTTTCTACTCTTTGGGGTTCAGAGTCTTGCCCAAGTACACTTTGGTGTGTAGACTGGAGCAGCCACCAACCATACATCATCATTATAATAATAATAATAAATTATTATTATTATTATTATTATTATTATTATGTATGGTTGGTGGTTATTTAGACAATCTTACCCAGAAAGTTAGAAAGAGTTCCACTGTATCTTTGTGGATCTTGAGAAAGCGTATGATAGGGTGCCAAGGTATTGCATGAAGTCAGAGGTGGCAGTATGTGAGGGTGGTGCAGGACACATATGAGGACAGTGAGACAGTGGTAAATTTTGCAGCAGGAGTGACAGATGGGTTCAAGGTCGGGGTGGGATTACATCAGGAATCAGCCCTTAGCCCCCTTCTTGTTTGACAGGTTGACAGATGAGATCAGGCAGGAGTCTCTGTGGACTATAATGCAGAAGACATTGTGATCTGCAGTGGGAGGAGTGAGGAGGTGGAAAAGAACCAAGAGAGGTAAAGGTATGCACTGGAGAGATGAGGAATAAAAGTCAATAAACACAAGAAAGAATACATGTGTATGAATGAGATTGAGGCAGGTGAAACAGTGAAAATACACCGTTTCTTTGGATGGTGCACGAGAGATGAGAAAGAGAGTACAGGTAAGGTGAAGTGGGAGGAAACGAGTGTCTGGGGCACTTCGTGACAGAAGGATAAGAGCAAGAGTGAAAGGGAAGATTTACAAGATGGTAGTGAAGCCTGCCATGATGTATGGTTTGGAGATAGTGGCACTGACAAAAAGACAGGAGGCGGAGCTGGAGGTGGCAGAATTGAAGATCCTGCAAGTTTCACTGGGATTGACCAGACTGAACAGGATTAGAAATGAATCCACAGAGAGGCATGGTTAAGATGGTTTGGACATGTGCAGAGGAGTGGATATATTGGAAAAAGGATGTTGAAGCTACAGCTGCCAGGCAGGTGGAAAGGAGAAAGACCATAGAGAAGGTTCATGGATTTAGTGAAGAACATGCAGAGCGTTTGTGGGACAGAAGAGGAAGCAAGGGATAGGGTGTTATATACTGTTATTCTGGTTATCTCTATTAGCAACATTTTAGACAAACAAGGATGTGTTCACTGTCTCACTTAGGGATACAGTACAGTGTGATCTTCTGTTAACCCCATTTTTCATCTAGCGTCAAAGTATATGTTTATAGTCCAGCTGTGTCTAGAGAGGTAGAGCGGACTGTGTACCAATCAGAGGGTTATCCCACATGTCCTTGGACAGGATACTGAATTGAAGATTGCCCCTAATGCATCCATCATATTGTCTGTGTGTGTGTGTGTGTGTGTGTGTGATGTTAAAAAGCACTTCAAGGCATAGAATTAAACGTTGTATGAATGTGTGTGTGAATGGATGAATGTGGCTCGTAATAAAAGTGCTCTGAGTGCTCAGAGTAAAAAAGCACTACATAAATACCAGTCCATTTATGATTTTTAGAAGGGCTTATTTGAATAGTCAGTAACCCAGCCACAGGGGCCTACAAGCAGTTGCACTCCTAGTGCCGATCCCAAGCCGGGGTAAATGGGGAAGGTTGCATCAGGAAGGGCATCTGACACTGACTATTTGAATAGTCAGTGCAATGTCGCCCCAAGTCCTGAGTCTGGCAAATACATTTAGGTCCATAAGTTTTGGGACAGTGACACACTTTTTATTAGTGGATTTTAAATCAAACTGTTGAAATGTGATCAAAGAGCTGACAAATTAGGATAATGTATAAAAACTGCTTTAATTCCTAAACAGTTAATGCCATTCTTTTGTTAAACTCCTTGAATTAAATCCCTGAAAGTTTACATTCCAATCACATTTTTAATATTTGATTTTAAATCTGCTTATGAAACTTACAAACCTAATTGTGTGATGTGGCATGCATAAATAACATCAATAGCGCGTTTAAATCTGGCAGACTACTATTTCTATTTATTGTTACCCTTTTTTGAGCTCCATGAAACCTAATAGTGAAAATTAGTTACTGGGCTTGATTAGCTATTTATTTCTAGAATTACATGTAGTGTGAAGCATTTTGTTACGACAGTTAATTAAAGTATGTGCTCTAACACTCGACACACACACTGCACAGTAAAAGCAGAAGTTCCAAGCTGTATTATGAAATCATTGTGCCACGCATTTGGCTTTCACCAGATTGCTTTGCAACTTTTTTCACATTCAGAAACCATTTAATTAGTTAAGTTGACTGTAAAAATTCCTAATCATTTGTATTTGCAGTGATATTAATTTGTGCATACACATCTTAAAAATGTTGTACAGAATGTGCCTTCCATTGTTATATGTTTGAATAAAGATACATTTATACTCAGTTACTCAGTAATACTTAGTTTTTCTTTCCTGGGATTAATAAAGTATTCTGATTTGCATTTTGATTATTCAGTATAACTGAAATGAAAAAAGCTTCATTATGGAGTTAAACAGACTCTAGTCACCCTGAAGTGAGTTAATTTCCTTGCATTCCACCTGTAGCAACTGTGCAAGTTTGTTAATTCATGTAAAGAGACAGAACTGAATATGTCAATTGTTATTCAGTGAGTAATAAAATGTACTTAAGAATAAACACATCATACTCATGTAAAGTGGGTTACATGCATGTCAGCATGTGAATTCTGAGTTGCTTATGTCATGACAGTTTCACCTGTGTATATAATATGACAGCAACGTGTTAATGGCAACCACTCAGTAAATATAACACAGCAGTTATTTTTACCACACCAGGAAAACAGCCACACTCAAATACTTTTACTTACAAGCACCAACAGATGGATAATGCCCCCATGTCTCCTGATTTGGAGTTTTAATGTTGCATTGGTTCTTGATTTTATTCCTTAAGATTACATCCCTCGTGATTCTTACCTTACCCTGTGTACAGGACTACAGTAGCGGTGTCAAGCATATGGCCTGCAAAAGGGTCCAATCCAGGCCAGCAAATGTCTTTCCAAATTGTAAAAAATGTCAGAGAATAATATTAAATACTATTACTGCTATACTGTTATCATGTGTTTATAAATAGATGGTTCATTAATTTTGAGTGTTTTTACTTATTTTAAAGAAAGAGAACTTTTCAAACTGGGGTGTTTGTGGTCATTAGGTTCAGAGCGTCTATTCTAAATCGCCTTTAATTTTTTTTTCCTCATAATGTTCTCTAGGAACAAAATGAATTGATGCACAACTAAAGAACAAATTAAATTACTGTGCTCTGTTCGTTAGAGCACTAATATGCTTCTATATGAAAAAAATATGCTTTTGTCATGATATAATAGACTTTCACTGTAACTCTCAGGAAGGTAATTTAACAATTTTTGTTTAATGCACTAATTGTAGGAATTTTTTCCAGCTCTGTCACGTAACAGTTTGGTTATATTTTTGTCATTATGTTGGCTGTTGGCCTCAAATGCTAGCAACTTTTATCCATCATGCAAACACTCTGATTGGCCCCAAATTTGTTCTATAACATGGCAACAACATAATAAACTTTTGCACAGTGCTTTATATCCCCCGTGATCCTCAGTCTGCTGCTGCAGCTGGTTTGGCACACAGAATAGCCAACATTTTATGAATTTAGCTCTTAATGTGTATTTAGAGAGTTGGAGAGGTACGCTGTGGTCATTTTCTAAGCTTGTGCACGTGTTTGCAGAGAGAAAAGAGCCCAGATGTTAAATATTCAGTGCACCTTCTGTGTTAATTCACTGAAGGTGCACTTTTTTGGCTGATTCACACCATCTGTTTGCAGTATGCCTTACAATGATTGAATCATGTATCACTGTGTGGCTAGTAACATCCAGTTACATTAATCCAGGTGTCCAAGGCAGAATTTATAACCTGTTATGATCAAACTCATGACAACACTATTTGCTTCTTAAGTGGTACTTTGTGCCATCAGTTTAACTATAAATTAAGATATTGTGTTAATGGATCTGTTTACTTGGGGTATTAGCTCTCAGTAGAAATCTTATGACTGGTCAGATTCATTGAAAGTTCCTGCACACTGCAAAACCTTTTCCATCAAACCAGAGCTTATAACCATTTTTTATTCTTAGTTCTTTGCTTGGCAAAGCTCTCTTTGTCTGGACTCTATAAGGTGCATGTTATATTCGGTTTTCATATACTGCTATCAAGACACTCTTTTATTTGAACTAAGCACCAGAATATATTTTCTTTTCTCTGAGTATTCATGTTAGAAGCACTCATCCCCCTCTGTCTTTGGGTAAATTGTGCAATACATCCTTCATAAAAGCTGTGTCCAACCTAGAGTAGGCATAGGAACATTCTTTCTGGCTGCATCCTAATGCCGGATTAAAACACCGTGGGTCTAATTGATGCTTAATGACATGTCTAATTACTCCTCCTAGATAAACAAGCTTCTCATTAGTGCAACAATTACCCAGGTAATGAAACCCTTGTTTTGAATGACTTCTCAATGTCCTAAATGATAAAATGGGAAGGGACAGATCAAGATAAAATGCTTAGGAAACATGACATTTCTGTACAATGGATGCACGAGAAACCTTCTTGAGATTTTTGTTTTGAAAAGGCAATTTGTTTGTTTGCCTGTAATGTTCTGTGCAGCCCATCAATTGCAAACCTCTTTACCAGAGAAGCTAAAGGCTAACTGAGAGGAGGTGAGGCATCATGACTGGGTATAAAAGTAGCATCCAACAAAGTGTTGTCTTTGCTTAACCCTTTGTGCCCAGATTTGTCAGGGAATTTTGGGTCAATTCAAGAGGAAAATGCCAGGGCAAGATTGGAAACCACTCATGAATGTGCATGAGCTTTCAGCCTTAAGGGGAAACTGTCTACGAGACTGTCAAGATACAGTGTCAAATATAGCCACCTGAGCTAAAGAGTACTTCAGAAAATCATTGTCACTTAACACAGTCCATTGCTGTATCCAGAAATGCAACTTGAAACTGTATTACACAAGTAGAAAGCCAGACATCAACACTATGTAGAAACGCTGTTGAGTTCTCTGGGCCCAAACTCATCTTGGACCAAAACACTTTGGAACCATGTGCTTTGGTCAAAGCTGAAAATGACCTTCCACATTGTTATTGGCAAGATGAAGAAAAGCCAATATCTGTGCATCTGGTATGGGGGTGCATCAGCACCCATGGCATGGCTGAGCTACATGTATGTATGTGGCCCCATTGACTCTGAGATGTATTCTACGATTTTAGAGAGACATGTGCTGCCATCAAAGTGATGTCCTTCCTCAGTTTGTCCATGCTTATTTCAACAGGACAATGAGTTTATACCCTTGAGATGAGCATAGCTTTATTTCTCACCTGATGACTTGATTGATGCTGTATGTGTTTAGTGAGCTAGTATGTTGTAACTTACCTCCCTTTGTTACTGTAGATGAACCGTACTAGGAGTTCTTCAGTTCATGAGTTATGTTTCTGCATGGCTGCCACCGTAAATTAATATTACTCATTATTAATGTATTGCTGCAGGGGCACTAGGCAGCAAATTAATAAGATAGTACCCCAATAGATTAACACTTCGGCAATCGTGAGGATGTGTCTTGTCTCTGTCTTGTTAGCAGCGATTGATTTCCATTTGTTCTTGCCTTGAAGTCTCTCCATACTGTTCTTACACTTTGGCAGAGCTTGGTTTCAGCTACACTGAAATAAACTCCTTCTTTAATGGAGTCTTAAACATCTCTGCACTTTAGAGAATTAAAAAATTATTAGAAGAGAAGGCACTCCTGGATGCATTTGTGCACAGTTTTTAAGGTGTTTGTCAATTAGATAGTTCCAAGCCTCTGGAGAATTTGTAACAGTTCTCCAGTAGATTTCTGCTGTCTGAAATTATTCTGTCTCTTCATTGTCCCAAATTGAACTTATACTCAGTGGGAACAATATAGCTTTAACACTGTATAATGGACTGTGTTAAAAGCCATTGGGTCTGACAAGATTTTTTCATATTTTTTATTTGTTATATTTTCCACTCTACACGTTTTTCTCTTATAACACAAAGGCACAAATGTATTTTCTGAATCAGCTATTTTAAATTGACATTACTTTGTGGGACTCACCCTATCCCTTGCATCCTCTTCTATCACACAAACCCCTTTTCATGTCCTCCATTACTACATCCATGAACCTTCTTTGTTGTCTTTCTCTTTTCCTCCTGCCTGGCAGCTCCATCTTGAACATCTTTTTTTCTAGTATATCCACTATCCCTCCTCTGCACATGTCCAAACCATCTCTAAATTGCCTCTCTGACTGAAAATAAATCAACAACAGGTGCAAGAGAGGGGTAATAATGAGACAGCCCCCAAAACAGAAATTGTTTTTACTACTGGAAGCTTGAGGTGATACCTGGACCCTACAAAGGTTGTACACACGGTCCAACTCCTCCAAGATGGTGCATCAATATGTGCCATTGCCAGAAGGTTTGCTGCGTCTCCAAGCACAGTCTCAAGAGCATGGAGGAGATTCCAGGAGAGAGTCAGGTACTCTAGGAGAGCTGGTCAGGGCTGTAGAAAGTCCTTAACCCATCAGCAGGACCGGTATCTGTCCCTTTGTGCAAGGAGGAACAGCTGAACACTGCCAGAGCCCTACAAAATGACCTCCAGCAGGCCACTGGTGTGAATATCTCTGACCAAACAATCAGAAACAGACTTCATGAGGTTGGCCTGAGGGCCCAGTGTCCTCTAGTAGGCCCTGTGCTCACTGTCTGGCACCATATGGCTTGATTAGCATTTGCCATAGAATGTCAGAAATGGCAGGTTTGTCACTGGCACCCTGTGCTTTTCACAGATGAGAGCAGGTTCACCCTAGAATAAAAATTATTATATTATTATGTTTACCACTGGGATTGTTAAAGTGTATACAGACTGTACCCGAAGCAAAGCCTAAACAACACTTTCCATATAAAATCATTTCAAAATCTGAAATCAAAATATTTTGTGTTTAACCCTAGAATTTATGAATTAAATTAATAAGAATATGAAAAAGGAGGAGGCCTGGACATAAAGTTCCACGTGAAGCTAAACTGCTAACACACTGAAATACACTTATAAATTGTAGCTAACATCTGTGCAAATTTTGGAGCTCTTTGGAATGAAGAAAAACAACAACCAAGTGCCCAGGAATAAAAGAAAAGTCACATTTTATACGAGCATGCCAAAGTAAGGCTGAAAGATTAAAAAGGTGTTTACTTCATTTAGCACAGCATCAGAAGAAACAATATTAATGATTCTTGAAGTGGTTTGATCCATGATGGAAACTGTGCAAGGATTCAGCTGGGCTGAATTTACTGCTGTGTGACTAATCAGATCACCATCACACCGCACAAATGTTTCTACTTTGGGTGTGTGCATAAATCTTGCTCAGTCACTGATGACTAATAAATGAGATTTGCGCATTTACAGAGCAACAGAGGTCCAAGTTCATCTGCTATAGTTTCATAAGTATAAGTAATTTTTTTGAAACGCATGATGTGATACCCCATCACAGCAATGGCTTCTTCTTCTTCTTCTTCTTCTTCTTCTTCTTCTTTCGGCTGTTCCCGTTAGGGGTCACCACAGCGGATCATCTGCCTCCATCTCACCCTATCCCTTGCATCCTCTTCCCTCACACCAACCCTCTGCATGTCCTCCTTCACTACATACATGAATCTTCTCTGTGGTCTTCCTCTTCTCCTCCTGCCTGGCAGCTCCATCTTCAAAATCCTTTGTCCAATATATCCACTATCC
>VUQH01034997.1:0-12764 GCA_015106775.1 Etroplus canarensis
AAAGCAGAGCTGGAGGTGACAGAATTGAAGATGTTGAGATTTTCCCTCGGAGTGACCAGGATGGACAGGATTAGATATGAGTACATCAGAGGGACAGCTCATGTTGAGAAGTTTGGAGACAAAGTCAGAGAGGCAAGGCTGAGATGGTTTGGACATGTGCAGAGCAGGGATAGTGGATATATTGCACAAAGAATGTTGAGGATGGGGCTGCCAGGCAGGAGGAGAAGAGGAAGACCACAGAGAAGATTCATGGATGTAGTGAAGAAGGACATGCAGAGGGTTGGTGTGAGGGAAGAGGATGCAAGGGATAAGGTGAGATGGAGGCAGATGATCCGCTGTGGCGACCCCTAACGGGAGCAGCCGAAAGAAGAAGAAGACAGAAAAAAAAATTATTTGATGACAGTGTGGATCATTTAGGAAATAATTTTACTCAATCTGGCATCTGGACTGAATAGGAACTTTTCTTTCCATATTTTCACCTACATTGTCCCTTCAATTTCCTTTTTTCTCACACTCCCGTAAAGCTTACATCAGTTGGTCTTGTACCTTATCTGAATGGGGCCTCATTCAGCAGTTCTGTGGTAATCTCATTCAGTGATACATTTACACACCTTTAAGCTGCGCAACATAGCAGGTACCCACTGAACAGTTTCACTCACCTTGTGTGAAACTAAACATAGAGTGAAATGACTGAAGAAGCACATGCATTTTCTAGGATAGTCCCTAAACCCAATCCTTCCATATAACTTCTAGTCTTAAGCACCACTAGAGGAAATGCTCAGCAATGAATGGTTTGAATTCAGAGAACAAAATCTAAAGGCCTTTAGAGACAAGAAAGATGCAAGTTTCCGCCTCTTTTTACTTCAGTTTAAGCAATGGGAAGCAGTCACCACACCACAGGAGCACAGATTTCCACTGCTCTGTTGCTGCTGGAGTTTGACCATGCGAACTTTTGTTACTTGCTACCCTTATGCACAATCAGCAGCTGTGTCTGCCACTTTTCGCTCCGAAAGAGCTTTCAGGATCAATGACAACTAGCAGTATAATCAGAAGGCTGCAGAGGAACTCTTTTGAAACCCTTTCAGTTTGGACAAGAAGGCAGGTGAGCCTAGAACAGAGGAAAAGATGGAGCAAGAGAAAGGCTGAGAGATGAAGCTCCGTTATTGGCTGCTGAGTTGCTATGTTACACTCGTTGCTACAGAAACATCTGAATGCAAGAGAAAGCATGAATGAAAAACCAGGCGGCTCAGAGAACCTCATAATTAGCACCTACACACAAACAGTAACGCTGCAGTGTTACACAACTGAGGCAATACAGCTGCGTCACAAGTCACCTAGCAACAACCTCTGGCACCATCATGGAGGTCCAACTGGGTATCTGGCAGTGACCCACTAATACATATAACAGGTTACAGCAGCAGATATTTGAAAACTAAAAACTGTGGAGTACGTAGGTCAAGAGAATAAAACAGCTGGAAAATAAGTCAAGTAAGGTCAGTAGGTTACAAAACCAGGTTATTACTCCACCAAGGAGGTTATGTTTTCACCACCGCTGGTTTTTTGCCCATTTGTTTGCATGCAATATCACTCAAGAAGTTATGAATGGTTTTTCATGAAATTCTTTCAGTGGGTGGGGTGTAATACAAACAGCAAATCAGTGCAAAAGAACCTCTGCAACAAATTTGAAATGTTTCGTTTAAATCAAGCATGTAGTCATTCCTGAAAAATGTATGAATTATTGTTGATAATAAATAATTACCACAAGACCATGAGCCAACAGTTGCATAAGCTTTTCTTGAGTCTCTTATAAACAGTTTTGACTTGTCCTGACACATACATGCACCATTTTTAGTTTATTTTTAAAAAAATTAGTCTAGTCTAGATTAATCTAGATGATAATGTAGTTTAGGCTGTGGCTTTGATTGGTAGCTGTGTTGATGGCTGGTGAAGGCGTGTACTGACAGGAGCACATTGAGGTGAACTAGCTCATTTTTAGGACTGTGAATTTAGTTGAAAATTCTAAATCTTTAACTATGATCATGGCCAAGTTTATTTTAATCCACACAAAGTGAAACATGAGCCACTTCATGCAAAGTGTAAATGTAATCAAATGAGTTAGACTGAGGACTTTGACCTGAGAACATGGGATTGAAATCCTGTGCGAAGCTCACAGTGATAGGCCTGTACTTTTCTAGTGTGAAGAACTTAGAACATAATTTAATTCAATTTTATTTAGTACCAATCCACAACAAAAGTCACCTCAAGGTGCTTCACACTGCACGGCAAAGACCCTACAGTATTAAAGAGAAAACCCCAACAATCCAATGATCCCCTATGAGCAAGCACTTGGCGACTGTGGGAAGGAAAAACTCCCTTTTAACAGGAAAAGACCTCCGGCAGAACCAGACTCAGGGAGGGGCAGGCATCTCCCTCGACCGGTTGGGGGTGAGGGGAGAGAAAAGAGAGAAAGGAGAGCAAAGAGAGACACAGACTATGGGAGAGAGAAGACAACATTTATATAGACAGGAGAGTAGCAGCATAACTATTTTAAAATAAAATTTTCGAATTGAAAAGATTTCCTTCTTGACTTCTCCCAGCTGCAGCTGTAATTAAAAAAAAAAATAAAAATAAGACTATAAGATGACAGTCTACACTTTATGGCAATCCATACATCAATTAGCAAAGTGAGGGGATCTCTTAAAACATCTACAGATGGGCTTTACCAACTTTACATTTTAGGAATGAAAAAAGAAACTGTGGGCTGATGCTGCCAACATGGTTAAACCAGATGCTTTAATAGCATCCAAGTATCCATTTATTATTGATGCAACTAATAACGGCATTGCACTGTTTATATTTTTCATTTTCCCACATTGTGTGTAAGTGAAGCAAATACAGTGGTTACTCAGTAGATAGATAATGAGTTGTTTTACGTAAACACAAGCTGACCAGATACAGCCAAGAAGCATCAGCATCAGAGTAATGGCTTCTCTTCTTGCAGTTTATTTCGCTGCAACAAGTGTGTCACTTGTTAAACAAGCATGTAAGTTTACATAAGCCTCAGTACTAAAAGAGTGATGTCAAACATAAAGGCTCCTTCGTGCTCGTCATCCGTGTGAACAGACGAGGACCTGACTGAGGACCACCCTCCCATGAGCTATTCTCCCAGTGGGACAGAACTAAAAAAGGGAATCATTTTCTTTATCTCAACTACACACACACACACACACACACACACAAAACACAGAAGCCACGGGGGGTGTTCTTTGTCAACTTTACTGTACACATTAACCACGGCTTTGTCGAAATAATAGGCAACAGCGTCACACTCGACTTTGTGACTCCTTGAAAACAAGAAGGAGGTCCATGCAGCTCAGCTTATACTTTTATATTTAAAAAATGAAGAGTTAAGTAGATAACAATGCAAACACTTTTTTAAAAAAATCTTGGCATAAGAACAACATTATGCTAAAAAAACAATACTAAGGGTCAATACTACAAACAAAAAGAGCCCTTGTAGAAGCACTTTGCATGAAAAGAAATTACTCGTTCAACTATGCAGCCTAAGTATTTGCCACAAATTCTCATCCTGCCAAATACTGATATCAACAGCAAAAATGCATAAAGTGGTTTACTACTAGTGAGTCAAGCCAAACCACAAAAAAAAAGAAATCAAAGTGTCTGTAGAAAACAGTCATACCAATGCAGTATGAAAATAACACCTTTTCTGGAAGCAGAAGTGTTCCTCTGTTTGCTTAGAAAACTTACTTATTTCCTAAAGGTTTTACACTGCTGTGAACTGTGTTTGAACAGGGCTAATATCAATGAACTATTTGAACAGTGGCTGTTGAACAGTGGGACATTTAGTTAATGTGTACTCTTGAGTAAAGCCAGGGAGGAAAGAAAATGTTTAAATGATACAGAGCGAGCTTTCCAAAAAACTGGGTGTGTACAGTCTTCTGAAAGAAAGAGACAGAGTGTTTTGGACTTGGAAGGAGGACAAAGTATGAGATTGCAAAGAGTGGGATAAGACAAGTGAAGTAAAATGGATGAATGGGTGAAAATGACAGCATAAATACAAAGAAGTGAAGTTAGCCGCCAATGAACTTGCTGGAAAGGAAGAGAAAATGTAAAAAAAAAAAGGCAGGGAAGAAAAGAGGACCCCCTGTTTCAACCCTGCCTGATTACCACTTGCTCTCTCCTTATATGGCAGTGTTGCGTGTGTATGTGTGTGTGTGTGTGTGTGTGTGTGTGTGTGTGTGTGTGTGTGTGTGTGTGTGTGTGTGTGAGAGAGTGAGAGAGAGATACGGGCTCGGTCCCAGTGTTGCTCTCAGAGGGAGCGATTAGATCAGCAAACGCATGCTGACTACAATCCAAGGGAAGGTTCCTTTCCTAACATTTGCACTTGAACGCCCAGTTTTACTTTTACAAATATTCACCCAATCATCTGCTTTGTTGCATCTAACAAATCCTTTACATTAAAATTCAATCTTTCAAAGGATCAAACAAGGCAAAAGGCAGCACAATTAGCTTAGGTTTCAGCCCCTAGGGCAATAAATGATAAACCATTTGTAGTCCAAATGCAGTTATTTTAGGAAATTAAACAAACAAAATAAAGGAAATAAAGCAGACAATGAGAAAACGGGGAAAAAAAGAGCAGAGATTGCATCAAAGTCAGCCTGTTTAAGGGTACAGCCCCTCACATGGGACAAAAATAAACCCTGGGATCTCTGCCTCAGAATGGAAGGAATCATAGGAAGCCACAATCCTCTCATTCTTTCTTTTTCCACTCTTATTTTCATTTCATGTTCCCCTCCCTCTTTTTTTGCTCCGGTCTGCTTCCCAGAATGTTTTAGCCTAAACTCTAGTGACTGGAATGCAGGAATCCAGGTAGCATGTCTGCATAAACACACACACACACAAACAATGCATCCATCCACACCCTTGCTACTGTACAAGGAGGAATGCATTGCACATCTAAAAAATATACATCAATGGGTCCAAAAAAATGTTCTAGAGTACACTTTTATATAATCTTGCATACAACTCATGTCACACACTTTAATGCCCCTTTCAGTACAGCTACAGCTATATGGCTACTGTAATATTATGGCAAAGCTTCCATACACATGAAATTCACTTTGCATAAAAATGGAAATGCAAATACATAAACACAACTGGAAAAGCTAATTCACTTTCTTTTAGTTCTATTAGATGATGAGCAATGGTTATAACCATTTTACCATAAAACCTGAACACTACCAAGTGTTAATCATAAGGTTTCCTGTTCTTACAGTTCCATCTATTGGACAACAATTCATGTATGTGTGAACACCAGTGGGTTTTGTCCACTGAATAAAACTTTGCTCTATTTTTTAAATAAGATGCTGATCCTTCTGACCTAATCTAGGGCTACATTCACACTGCAGGCAGATTTTCTGGCCCATACGTGACCTATACAGTATCTGATTTTTTTTTTATGACAGTCTGAACGGCACAAATCCCATTTTTAAAATCAAGAAAGTAAGGTTTTACACATGCGCTGATGTGTGTAGCATCCATATTTACTTCTGTAAACACAGCGTTTTGCACGTGACGCCACATCTTCCCCAGGGCATGCACGTCACTTCGGGGCCATAGACTGTTCTCACTGGAGTCGTAATCAAATTATAATGTGAACAACCACACAAAAAAAAATTTGATCTCAGCAAAAAAATCGTAATTGACCTTCAGTGTGAACGTAGCCTAAGTGACAAGGGGTAAGGGCACTACAGGAAGAACTGTAAAACTGTTTGAGAAGAACACGTTGCTTTAGTCTAGCAAATCTTACTTAAAGAAGAGCTGGAGGAGGTGGCTGGGGGGTAAGAACTGCTGCACTTGGATTCTGATAAGTAGCAAACCAGAACATCAATGACGTAGTTGCTCATCCAGCTCACGAGCAATCACAACTGACAGTTTATTCTAATGTGTGAAGTACAAAAAGAAAGTGGTATGTTTTCTTGTCAATTCTTGGCAGTACTGCTCAAACTAATGAGAATTAAAATCCACTGAGAAGTCAAGGAGGTTCACAAACAGTCATATCCTGGACAACTTGTGTTTGAATTAAGAAGCATTATGGCTACATGGTCAGTACTAACAATGGCCATAAAAATATGAGAATATATCAGCATTATGTTAGCATAGTGGTAATAGGAAGGCCCAAACCACACCTTAATAATGTGGGAGTGAACCAAAAGAACCACTCACTCTACCATCATGACCAATAACATCATGATCATCATCAGCAACAGGATACAAGTGGTATGCAACATGTGTTGCAAAGTGATACTTCAAGATATCACAGCACTATTAGCAGTAGATCTACTACCTAAACGGTGCGAATCATAGAAAATCTACCAGCACGACAGGAATAACAGTTTTCCACTTGTAAAAACGGAGAGTTATATCTATCATGTTGGCGAACTTGGTTATTGCTCTATTATCACCTGTCAGGACCAGATGCTACACATACAGCTATGCCATGGTCCTAGTTCTTTACCAGCCCTAACATAGCTTAAGACATTATGCCTTATCTAATGCCATCTGTATTTATACACAGATGGCAAAGGGGCACATGCAAACACTCATATTTTGAACATTACAATCCAAACCAATACTACACAAATATGACTTTGACCTTATGCCCAGTTTGGGTGATGACCCATCAGGTGATCAGTGAGTGCAGATTTTACTAAAATCTGACCAATACTCTAGGTAGAGTTGCAATTTTTGTGAAATGTGGACGGACAGAAGGACGATGGACACCTTGCCTTGCCACCTTATTGGAACGTCAGCCACAAGAGCTAAAAATGGATAGACAGATGGACTTTTGTGCAAGCATATTGAAATTGGGAAGAAAATAGAAAAATACAGAGCCACAGAAGATTGTGAAGATGCAAAGAACACAGAAGTACTATTTTGCAAAAGTTTTGTTTCTCCTATCCAACCAGGCTCAATCACAAACACAAGCATTATCTTTGCCACATCATACAGAAGTAGACTGTTTAAAAAAAACAAGTCCTACATTTTGTTTTACTCCAATAATGTTAAAACAATTAAGGATGCACTGATTGTGACAGTACAGGCTGATACTGATGCTTTAAAAGAACAATTTGGCCAATAATCAATGATACTTTTTCCCTGACTACAACTGCCAAGACGCAGCACCCACTACAAAACCTTTGATCATTATGAATTTCAAATATGCTTAAGGAGGCCCTGTACTGTTGAGCAATTTCAATTCAATATTGAGCAAAATGAAAGCAATCAACCGTCATCAAATCCAGAGAAAAGAATTTTCATCACTTTATATGTCTACTTTTTCAAAAAATATTTGTAGGATTTCAATGGTTTTCAAATCAATGTTTTCTGCTTTGATTTACACAGAATTCCAACGTTTTTGGAAAGAGAGTTAACAGATGAAGATTCTGATATGTCTGGAATGCATCTGATCATCTGGCAGATAGAGTACAGCAATAAATCAGGCATTCCAAATCTGGTATCCAACAACATAATATCCACACAATAATAACACCTACATATGAATATTTAACAATATTTAACACTGGAGGCAGCCTTGAGGAGGCAGGGCAGAAAGAATAAAGGAGAAAGTGAAGGACACAGGTCAATGTGACACTTCTCTGTGATGAGTTCCCTTAAGTAGATAAGATTTTTTTTCCACTTAGCGCAATATCAAAACCGAACACAAGAACAAAGGCAGACAAAGAGAGGATCAAAACAAGCTACATAATAAAATTCAACAACGATTCTGCTTTCCCTTCTCTCGTGCCATCTTTCTCTATGTCCTCTTATGATTCTTCGTTCCATCCCCACCATATCATTCCTGTCTCACATGGAGGGGGAGCGAAAGAGCAAGAGACAGAAGGGAGGAAAGAGAAGTTTGTTTTTCCAGAATGGACAACATTCCCAGGCCTGTACCATTTCTCTTCCTATTAATAGAGCGCTCTCTCTCTCTCGCTCTCTCTCTCACACACACACACACACACACACACACACACACACACCCCTAAACAGACACCAGCTCCTTAATCACTATAGTTACTGTGGAAAACACAAGCAAAATCCATTATCATGGCAATGTAATCAAATATAGTTACATTTATCTATGATCCACCACTGATGTGATAAAGAAAGAGACTGGTGAAGGCAGCAGACTGACAAGAGTTTTAAAAAGTACTTCCTAATAAAGTTGTCATTCATTATCAGCATGAACTTCAGCCTCAAGCACGATCTCTGATTTATTTTGTGCATTTGGCTCACTCATATTACACCTTTAACACTGACAGTGAATTCAAATGATTTCCTGGCTCATCAGCATGCAACAACAGAGTCAATATGACACCCAAAAAAATGAGTCATGCCCGTCCTCAGCCAGAATTCCTCCTCTGCATTTACCAAAAATTCTTGCTTGTTACCGGAAGATCAGCCTACCACTAAAAAGATAAGAGAGTGTCATGTACCAAACTGTTAACCCTCTGTGGTGCAGCGGCTGCTCAGCTCAGCACTCGTTTTATGAAGACTCTACACAATAAAGACAAAAATATACAAATAAGTCTACACATGACAGATAATAAGAAATGAAATTTCATACCCAGGTACTGTTTAAACTGATGTAACTGATGTGTGCACATCCTGTTCTTGCTGAGTTCTGGTCACTCTGTGATGTATAAAGTACCAAAAGTTCCCAAAGGAAGAGGGAGATGCATTTTTGTTTTTGTTTATTTGTGTATGTTTTTGTACTTTGCTCTTAACTCAGATGCACAGCAGAGATTCAAACCCGGAAGCAGTAAGGGTACACTCAGTTTTTAAACAGGACTCTCTGCAGTCCTGTGAAAAACTTTCTTTTTCAAATTACTGTATGTTAGGAGCACAACTACTAAAAGATTTGAGATATGCTCCAGACAAGCACCAGGCAACCATAATTTTGTGTGCGTTCAGATGGTAAAATGATCAGAAAAAATATGTTTATTATGATAAAGTTCCAAGCCTTACATTGCTGGACTGGTGAGAAATGTTCATATGTCATGTGCCAATCCGTGAGTGGTGAAATCTTCTTTTAATCGAGCTATGTTTATATTTAGGTCTGCCATGCTTTGTGCATACACAGAGTCTTTTATAGCCGAAGGGCTGTTCACTCTGTCAATAAGATCCAGATGTGAGCTCAGTGGGAGAGCAGATAAAAATAGAGCAGGAGAGGTGAGAGTGGAAGAAAGAGTAAGATGAAGATGGGGTCAGAACAAAAGCGGGATAGACAAACAGAAACAATAATCAGTGGGTACATCAATACAAAGCTGTGCAATAATTTATCTTATTGTCCTAGATTTCTTTCTCCCCCCCTTCTCTTTCTTCTTCTTTTCTCTTAAACCGAAACACTAGACCCTCTGATGTCATCACATTCCTATGACAAAATATACCCGCCCCATACACACAGTTGCCATGGGCGATGAAGAATACACACGGCGACCCTCATTTTTCGCAAACCCCAAAAATGAGTCCATAGCTCCATGGCTGACTGTCTGCAAGGGCTGTGTTGGCAGCTTAAAAAGTTCTCCCACTGTCTTTTCTTTGCTTTTCCACTCAGAGACACATGGAAGCTGCAGGACGATGCGTGTGTGTGTGTGTGTGTGTGTGTGTGTGTGTGTGTGTGTGTGTGTGTGTGTGTGTCTCTCTCTGTGTGTGCATGCATGCGTTCGTCAAAAAATGCCTCCCCCAAACCCACTTCCTGCCCTGCCCTCTCAATGAAGACAATTATGGCTCCTGCAAGAAGGATAACACAGAAGAAATAGCTCCTTAAAAGGCAGGATCGATGTTGTTTTCACCTCTGCACACAATTTTTCAAATTAAAAGCCAATACTACATAGTTTTTAAATACAACAACTATGTTGCTTATGTCTGAATAAAGGAGAGTAAAGCAAAAAGTATTTATAATCTTCACTGGCACTTTTACTTTATTATAAAGTAAGCAATGACAGCCTTTTACACTCAGACAGTGCCTATTCTGTTACATTAACCTCAATGGTAGCATGGCTTCATTTTATTTTAAATCATTAAACATTATTGACAGCAATTGAACTGATAAACATATTCAGAGAGGTTCAATAGATGTGCAACTGACTTTTCGTATAAAGGACTTTTAGTGCTCGATAACACCGGAAAAGCACAATGTTAAGACAGCTCCTTGAGCACTGATGACACAGTGTCTTCAGGGTGCTGTAGGTCTTATGCTACTATTGGTTTGCCTTTTGGTTCCTACTTTTCAAGCCCAAGTCTACGGTCCCTCCGATCTCATAAAGAAAATGACTTCACCTGATTGGGAGCTGCTTTCCTCTCAAAATGGTTCTAGCTCTCTCCTCCTTCATTTGCACTGGTTACATTTTGCTGTGGTTATCCCTTGTTTAAGCTACATGTAGATTTAGGTTTGCACCTATTCATCTATTCTATTGACATATTTTGACTTAGTTAAATTGCCATCTCTAAACCCCTTTCTTTGTTAAGTCCTAACCATGCTGAATCTTTTGCACTGGTACATAACTTGCAATATTGGAAACTTACACTACATTGACAAAATTATTAGGCCACACCTCTGAATAGTTGAATTCAGGTGTTTCATTCAGTCCCATTGCCACAAGTATATAAAAATCATCTGTGGCAATGTCATGCAGTCTGCCTTCACAAGCGTTTGTGAAGAACTGGGTCATTCTAAACGGCTCACTGAATTTGAGTATGGTGCTGTAATAGGATGCCACCGTTATAACAAATCAGTTGGTAAAATTTCTTCCCGCCTAGATATTCCATGATCAAATTTAAGTGGTATTATTGCAAAGTGGAATATTTGGGAACCACAACAACTCAGCCATGAAGTGGCAAACCATATAAATTCCAGACCGAGATGACTGAGTAATGAGGCACATAGTTGCCAGTGCTCTGGTGACTCAATAACCACAGAGTTCTAAACCTCCTCTCGCATTATCATCAGCACAAAAACTGTGCTGATGTGCACATGTGTTTCCATGGTTGAACAGCTGCATGCAAGCCTTACATCACCAAGCACAGCACTAAGTGTTGGATGTGGTGTAAAGCACATCATCATTGGACTCTGGAACAGTTGAAATGCTTCAGCTTATAAGCTATTTTGGTCAATTCTACGCTTCCAACTTTGGGGGAACTGTTTGGGGAAAAACCTTTTATCTATTCCAGCATTACTGTGCTCTAGTATACAAAGCAAGGTTCATAAAAGCAGTTGGATAAGTCTTGTGTGGAAGAACTTGATTGGTCCAGACAGAGCCCTGGCCTCAACCCCATCCAACACTTTGGGATAACTAAAGCAGAAATTGCAAGCTAGGCCCTCTCATCCAGCATTAGCGCCTGACCTCACAAATGCTGTTCTGGATGAATGGGCAAAAATTCCCACAGACAGACTCCAAAATCTTGTAGAAAGCCTTCCCAAAACAATGGAAGGTATTATAGTTGCAAAGGGGTACCAACTCAATACTAATGCCAATGGACTTATAATGTAATCTCTTAAAAGCCCCCTAGGTGTAATGTCTAGGTGACCCAATAAATGCCAGCTCTTCCACAAAGCTTAATGACCTATGTTAGTCCCAATGCCCTTCTCTGGCTACGATTGCTGCAACATTTATAATATATCATGAAACTGAGGGTAAGTACCAGTTCACGGTGATCATAAAGCTATTTAGAGGCTTGCTGAACTAATGTAAAATTTAAAATGGGGGAGATGAAGGAGAAGGTGGAGGATTAGGCTCCATGGAAATGAAACAAAAAAGTCAGAACAAAAAGAAGCAAAGGGATGTGAGGCTAAAAGTGTTCAAACAGATTTCAATGGCACCAATTTTTTAAAAAGCGCCTGAATGATACAAAAATCTGACTCCCTTCAGCCCTACAGACATTCAAGGTTAGATTATGAACTGTTTTAAGGCCTCTGTATCTTCTTATCTTAAACATTTTGTCTACTCAGCCTAGATTAATAAACTTGTAACTTTTCAGTGCAACTAAAATGATAAATGAGAAAACAATGACATGTTAGACAAAAAAATAAATAAATAAATAAATCACAATAACTGCTATCATGAGTGTGTAAGAAGTGTCAGACCCACTATCTCATTTCAGTTATGGTTATTAGGTTTGGACCCCTAATTTTACCATAGGCATGTTTTTATGACTCTACATTACCAAAATCCTGCTGTTTAATTCCACTGGAGATCAATCACAAAGATTTAGTCGTGGCCGGACATTTTCAGGGGAAACTGTTTTCCAGTGATGTTTAATAAAAGCTCTGTTGAATACTGTGTCAAACTTAGATAATTTCTCTCCTCCCTTCACAATAACATTTCAGAACCACACAACTGAAATGCCAACTGCTGCATAAAATGTTTGAAGGGGGGAAATGTTGAGGCCTCGTTGAAAATAAGAAGCCCATTGAAGAGTGAAGAAGGACTACATTGTTTCAGGACAAACAGACCCGATTACCCACAACCCCCTGGCTGTCACTGGGTGACAGGAGCTTTGTGTGAGCCCTTCAAACAAACCTTTGGGGACAGACGCATGCACAAACACACACTTGCATTCCTTCAATCTGCAGATAAATGGCAGCCATCATCATTAACCATCATCACTGCCATGTGATTACGGCTGCTGTTATATTTGGCAAAAGTTCCACACTGCTGGATGAATGTGAGAGACAGCCA
>VUQH01034999.1:0-13407 GCA_015106775.1 Etroplus canarensis
AGCCCCGTTAAATGCCACACAGGGTTCTAGTAGCAGACACATCTCTACATCAACTGTTCAGAGGAGATGGTGCGAATCAGGCATTTATAGTCCAATAGCTGCTAAAAAAACACTACTGAGGAAAAGCAACAAGCAGAAGAGATTTGTTCGGGCCAAGAAACACAAGAAATGGACATTAAACCAGTTTAGGTCAGGTGAGGAAGGGGGCCATGTCATTATTCTTTCACCTGTAAGGCCTTTACTGGCTAACCACACAGTGGAGTACCTTGATGCATGAAATGGAGCGTTGTCCTGCATAAAAATCATGGTCTTCTTGAAAGATGTAGACTTTTTCCTGTGCCAACTCTGTGAAGAGTGTCTTCTAGAAACTGGCAGTAGGTTTGGGAATTGAGTTTGAGTCCATCTTCAACCCGAAAAGGTCCAACAAACTCATCTTTAATAATTTCTGCTCATACCAGTACCCCACCTCTACCTTGTTGGCGCCCGAGTCAGAGTGGAGCTCTATGCCTACTGGTGATCCAACCACAGGCCTATCCATCTGGTCCAGTAAGACTCACTCTCGTGTCATCAGTCCATAAAACCTTCGAAAAATCTGTCTTCACATATTCCTTGGCCTACTCTTGGCATTTCAACTTATATGTCTTGTTCAGTGGCGGTTGGGTTTTAGCCATTCTTACCTTGGCTATGTCTGAGTTCTGAACACCTTGTGCTTCTGGACACTCCAGGTAGGTTACAGTTCTGGAATATGACAACACTGGAGGATAATGGGTTCTGATAGCTTCATGTTTGATTCCTCTCAAAGCTTTGGCAGTTAATGTGTGTCTTTTTCTCTCAACATGTTTCTTGGGACCCTTTTGGGTATTTTCAACCAAACTTTTGATGATTCTGTGGTCACGTCCTAATATCTTGGCAATTTCAAGAGTGCTACATCCCTCTGAAAGTTTTTTTTTTAGTTCTTGACTTTTCAGAGTCTGTTAGATCTCTTTTCTGGCCCATTTTGCCTGAGGAAAAGAAGCTGCCCAATAGTTGTGCACACCTGATATAGTGTGTTGATCTCCTAAGGCCACACCTTCCCTTATTACACAACTACACATCACCTCATATTCTCAAATCCAATAGGCATACAAGTTCATACAGCTTGGAGTTGAAAACTATGCAAAAAAAATCACAATATGGTCAAAATATTCACTTGCCTGATAATTGTGCACACAATGTGGAGTTTGAAAGAGGTCCATGTTTGCTACAAGCAGGTTTGCTTACTCATTCACATGACCACAGTTCAGGGAGAGTTGCACACAACCTTGAGGCAAGGCTGTTACTTTTATTAAAAGAATAAATGTATGAGTAATTAAAAAATAATGCAAATTGTACAAAAAAAATAAAAACTATATTAAGACAGTGACTTTAGCAAAAGAAAGCAAATTGTGTAAGCTATGTAAACATTATGATGGCAGCAGTTACACTTCTGGCTCCATGGACAACCTTTAATGATCCAGAAGAAGTGCTGAACAAAGTATGTAGTTAATTCAAATGCTCATAAAAGACTGATGATCATGTAGATTTTATGGGCTGAGTGTGAAGGCACTAGCACTACTGGTTTTGCTCAGTAGTGGTGCAAATCACCTTATTTTTGTTGGTTATACTGTTGCAATTTCGTCTGTTAAAAAGGTGAGTTTGTGGAGAAACTGCAATTCATCTTCTCATATTGATTTATTTTCTAGTCTAATGTATCATACAATATGTGAAAGTGTAAGACATAAAGCCTGGAAGTGCAGCAACTTCTAAGCAGCTCATTAATCTGCTATTTCAGCAGTCGATAGCACGGACAAACCATGTGAATCAGTGAACATAATACAAGAGGTGTTAATGAGGATGGGGCTATGCAGCAGGAGTCATGTTGCAAATCACGCGCCCTTTCCTCCACTTTAACACACACACACTCGTTCAGTGCTCTTTAGAGCAGAAGGGCAGCAGGGTGGAGAGAAAGAAGAGGAGGAGGAGGTAGTGTTTTCATCCTCATACCTTCGTGCATCTGCCAGCTTCTGCCCCAGTTAACTCCCATTAATATCATTTGCCATGCTCCACCTTGAAGCTGATGCACACTGCATACAATATGAGCACCACGCATAATTGCACACACACCTGCACATGAGCTCACACTCACTCAATAGCCGTGACGTTTAAAAGTACACGAATTGTACAAAGTAGACAGCTACAGCTGGGTCTGTGAACTGCACTGTAATGAGTGGCTTGACATGTGTGAGTGTGTGTTACATCATGTGGTGATTGGACTAAGGTCTAGATTATGACACCTGTCGCTGCCAACAGATGTCAGCTGGAAAGCCTTCAAGGAGAGACGAAGTGTGTCCAGAATGTGTGCATCTGGAGCCTTCAGGAGACTTCAAGGGCATTCATAACCTCTAAGGAGATTTTTGAGAAACATTTCAGAGGCAGATTTTATTCCACACGACCTCTGACCTACATGTGAAGAGAATATTTCCCTCTGAGTATCAATATATGAAAAATAATCAGGCTGTCTAACAACATTAGATATCTTATATTGAGTTGAACCACATACCATCCTGCCTCATTATCAGCCTCCCTCAGCACAACCAGAGGTGTGTAAGAGGAGGTATGACGAGCGAGTACCCGTGGGAGACGAGAAATCTCTAGTCCTTTTTGATCTCTAGGCGGCTCACAGCTCCCAAGCCTGCACTAGTGTGACAGCAGCAACACACATATCCAAATGAAAAGTTAGGTACACACATGTGAAAACTGGCAGGATGTCTTAATGCAATATTTTAAGCTGGAGAAGTCAAGTGAAGTTGTAGAGCAGCTCTCACAGTTATTTAAAGTGGACCTACTCTACTTTTCCTTATTTTCTGACATGTATATACTGTTACAATAGTGGATGCTCATTGTGAGCATGACCAAAATCAGAAATAATTAGCTCACTGTATGTATAAGCAATGCCTGTGAGAACAGATTTTTCTACTTTGAGCTATGTATAATGTCAGTGAGAGTAGATGTGTCTAATATGGTCCTCTCAGTCACAGAACTCTGGATCTGATCCTAGAACCACCACCCACCTTCTCTTCAAACCTTGTGTTTGCAAGAGAAAGCCAATCAGAAGAAACTGTGCTGAAAGGAATAATGGAACAATCAGCTAATAAGACAGACAATGAACTGACCAAGATTGAGTATGAGATATGAGATAATTTTGATGGGAATGAACATAAATACATCCACTTTAAACTGTTGTTGTTGCTTATTTGCTTGTAGAAAGTTTACATTCCCACATATATTGCTTGTCTCCAGTTAGCCTTTTAATTCACCAGTTTGTATGTGGTCACATCTAAGGTCCTAATTGTGATTATTCTAAACTGTAAATCATGCAAAGCCATTCTAGTGCAATATAAGAATAAAAATATGGAACTGAAAATGAGCAAAACAGTTCCACTATGAAAGAAAACAAAGATAAACTAGAAAAGCTCTCAGAGAGCGCAGACCTCCGCCAAGCAGCTCGAGCCTTTGATCTCTCTACAATACTTGCGCACATGCACACACACACACACACACACACACACACACACTTTCTCGTAGTCATGATATGTGGGGACATCTCAAGGACCTCCACCAAGCAGTTCATTTCCCCGCATATTCTAACTTACACCTAAAACTAATACTCCTACATGTTTATGTCTATCATAGTGCCTTTGATGTCCAAGACATGATCAAAGGCACTATGATGATCATGCCTTTGATGTCCAACCTCCTTGGCGGAGGTAATCATACTGATATCCCTATTACTTCAATAGTTATTGATTTCAGAATTTTTTGTTTGGCATGATCCCATCACCCGATTCTTCCCAAAATGTTATCGCCTCTTCCTTTTATCAAGCCAAAGCCATTAAAAAAAATTTCAGCCAAATCCGTTCCTAACTTTTTGAGTTATCTTGCACACACACAAACAAACCAACACCGACAAAACCATAACCTCCATCACAAATTGCTCCAGTACTCATTTCTCCCTTTAATATTATACACATTTAATACATACATTTCTGAAACCTCTACATCTTTAACACGTTCAGTGCTTTCCTGAAAAACTAGGCCTCCTTAGCCCCCCAAACACACTGCATACAGCAGGAGCATGTTATCAAAGCTGCCCTCTGGATTATAATGGCAACAAAAAGTGAAATAAAAAGTCTATAAACAGTGTTTTGATTTAACAAAAAGAAGCAAACTAACATTCATTGTTTTTCTCTCAAAACTAAATGAATTTCTCAAAAAAATGAGGGGAACACTCGATCATCACCATACAGGACAAAGTCAGCTAAGCTTCAGGGATATCAATCTGTCCAGTTAGGAAGCATAAACTATTGTGAATCCATTTCATGTGCTTTGTTGCAAATGAAAAGGATGACAGCAGGTGGTGGCCATGGACCACTGCTTTTTTCCTATCCCTCCTGACTGATTTTTTCTAGTTTTGCTTTTTTGCTGGTGTCCTTGTCACTACTTGTAGCATGAGACAGTACCTGCAGCCCATTCTGGTTGCACAGCTAGACCAGCTTCTCCAGGGTGGCATGTCCATATGTGACATTGCAAAGTTTATTGCATCTCCCGGCACAGTCTCAAGAGTATGGGGGATATACCAGGAGAATATGCATTACATCTGGAGGGTTGGACAGGGCCACAGAAGGGTGTCAACCCAGCAGCAGGGCCAGTATCTGCTCCTTTGTGCGAGGACAGTCCTATAAAATGACCTCCTGTGGGTCATTCATGTGCATGTTTCTGACCAAACTGTCAAAAACAGAGTCCATAAGGGTGGCATGAGGGCTCGACATCCTTCAGTGGGACCAGTGTTTACAGCCCACTACCGTGCAGCATGGCTTTCATTTGCCAGAGAGCACCAGAACTGGCAGGTCTGCCCCACCCCCCAGTCTATTCACAGATGTGACAGATGTGAAAGAGTCTGAAGACACCATGGCAAATCTTATGCTGCCAGCAACATCATCTACCATGACCAGTTTGGCAGTGGGTCAGTTTTGGTGTGGGGAGGCATATCCTTGGAGGGTCACAAAGACTTCCACATATTAGTCAACTGTACCCTGACTGCTGTAGGGATATTGGGACCTCATAGAGTCCGTTTCTGAAACATGCACATGAGTAACCCGCTGGAGGTAATTTTGTAAGACACTGGCAGAGCTCCTTCCTCTTCACATGATGATCCTGCTGCTTTGCTGATGCTGTTCTGTTATTTATGGCAGACCAGCGGTCATAATTTAATGTGTCAGACTTTACAGGGTTAATTCAGCTTCACTTCAGTGGATGGCTGCAAAAACAGCACAGTAAATATGAAACTATTTATTTAAAAAAATATGAAAATGAACCTGTCTAGGGATTCATAATATTCCATTTCATTTCTGACTCAACCAAACAGACATCGAGTCTGCTAAGTGACCAGAGAGATATGAGAGCAATTGACCTCATCTTCTTTCTGTGTTGGAGAGTTTTTCTCAGGAGTCGAATATTAGCTCATTACAACTCGTCTCATGCAGTAGGTACTGCCATACTAAATGAAGTCTACAAGGAAGACGTTTGTTTTAAACATTTCTGAACAGCCGGTATCCTCGATTTTTCTCTTTTTTTTAGTCGACCTCAAACATGAGGAGATTTAAAAACCCAGATCACACAGCTGCTTTCTGTCAATATAAATGTTACCGTCAGCTTTGAGTCTGTGAGATTTCAGAACATCACTCATTTGAAAACTCAAACTGAGCTGACATGAGACTGCGCCAGAGGATTTCATAATAGTTTTCATTATTTATGACAGGGATTGTGTTCAGGCAGCTACTTTTCCTCTGTGGTTGAGATGACGGGACTTTATCTAACAGGAGATGTAGAGGCTGACCCTGTTGTTGCTGCATGTTTTGCTGTTTTTGCTGCGGGCCATCTGTAGGATTGTTGTAGCTACACGGCATTTCTGTGCAAGCCTATAAACAAAACAATTCTGCTAAACAAGAAAGAGTGCCCACAGCCTTCTTTTTAGACAGTTTTGGGGCTAAAAACTGATTTTCGTCTGAGCTTTTTCAGCTTTGCAAAGATAAGAGCAGAAAAAAAGAAACTGCACATCATCTGTAGCTGAGATACTCCGCATATTCTGAAAACAGGGAAAAGTGTTTTTGCAGGAATCATTTAGTATTGAGGGATAGCAGCTAAAAGGATAATGATATCAGTTAGTGAGGGGAAAGGGGATTTACTTTATATTTCTTTTGCACTTTTATGCATAGAGTGAACGCTGCATATTTGGCTCAGTGAAGACATATATTGGCTTTTGTGGCATCAAACTTGCAGCTGCTGGAAGCTGGAGGCTGAAACAACACAGCACATCTTGAGGCATTCAGATGAGAGAAAGACAAACCCGGTGTCTCTTTGATCTCTTGTATTTTGCTCTGTGGGAGATTTAAGGTTTGCCGTTGAGACAGCGTACACTTCATCTTATGCTATTAATATTACAGCTGAAAGCCTACAGGAGCAGGTTGTTTACACAGGAGCGAAGTGTGTGCACTGTACCAAATCTCCTAATATAAATAAAAGGAAGTAAACATTATTACACTGTGGAAGGCATGGTGAAAGTTTGGAATTTTATGAACACGAATAACTATTTAGTAAAGCACAGTTTACATAATGAAGTATAATTACAGCAGTGTGTTTATGTTTAGCACAGCTTGATAAGCAGGATTTAACAGAAAGCTAATCAGGAACATGGTTTGATGTAAACAGTCTTAGTTTGTTTGAGAATTTTCTTCTGATTTGTGTTGGAAGTGTTTGTATCATCATGTTTTTATATTGAAAGGTGCAGTTGTGTTTTTGTTCTTTTCCTTTTCTGTTTGTTGTTTTATTTCAAGTTGTTTATTTTTGCTTGAAAAAAACATAGATGCTGTCATGGCCCTTACCTCTTGTGTTGTTTTCATTGAAATTTGGCCCCTTTTTTGATTTTGGTATTCTTTTATTTCCTGGTGACCACCAGCGTTTCTCTGTCTTGCATCCCTCTGTCATTTTTAAAGTGTTTGTAATTTTCTTTTACTTGTGTGTTCACCTGCGCTTCGTTCTCACCTGTGTCTCTTTGTGTTCAACATGTACTGCCTTTTCCTTTGTCAAGACGTCTGCTTATGCTCCCTGTTCTCCTGCTCCCTTTTTATTTTGTCAGTTTGTACATCCTCGACCCCTCTCCTTACATCTCAATCCTTCCCACCAGTGAGGAGAGGAGGTGAGGAAGAGACAGAAGGACACGAGGTAGCAGCCGTTAAATAAAAACTTCACTTCAAAGGTGTCAGTTGAATATATTGCGCGACACAACTGCATCATAAATTGTTTTGTTATAGCCCAACTACAGCCATATTTTATCATCTTAGGTGTAAAAGTGTTATTGGTGTTTTTTATGTTTAGGGCCACTTTTAATTAAATTTACAACATGGCACAATGTGATGAGTTAATTAAACAGTCAAGGCCAGAAAGTTGAACCATTTTAAATAACTGAAATAACTCATGAGTGAAAGGAGGGAGTTGTTTAAAGAGTACTCTTCCTGCTGTGGTTTTTATGCACTCACTGGCCACTTCATTAGGTACACCTCCTCAGCCGCTTGTTAACTCAAATATCAAATTAGCCAATCTCATGGCAGCAAATCAGTGCATTTAGGCATGTAGACATAATCAAGATGCCTTGCTGAAGTTCAAACCAGATAACAAAATGGGGAAGAAAGGTGATTTAATGGGTTTGAATGTGGCATGATTGTTGGCGCCAGATGGGCCAGTTTGAGTATTTCACAAACAGAGAAAATATCAAGTGAGCAGCAGTTTTCTAGGTGAAAATGAATAGTTAATGCCAGAGGTCAGAGGAGAATGGCCAGACCACTTTGAGCTGAGAGAAAAGCAACAGTAACTCAACCATTCATTACAACCAAGCTATACAGAAAAGCATCTCTGAATGCACAACGTATCAAGCCTTAAAGCACATGAGCTACCACAGCAAAAGACCACACCCAGGTGACGCTTATGTCAGCAAGGGATAGGAAACTGACGGTGCAGTTCCGACAGTTTCACCAAAACTGGAAGACTGGACAAGTGTAACCTGTTCTGGTGAGACTTGATGTCAGCTGCAACATTCGGATGGGTGTAAACAACATTAAAATATGGAAACATCCTGCCTTTTATCAATGGTTCAGGCAGGCAGGTGGTGTAATGGTGTGGGGATGTTTTCATGGCATACTTTAGAGCCCCTTAGTATCAGTTGAGCATCGTTCAGACACCATAGCCTCTGGGGAATCTCTGAGGAATGTTTCCAGCACCTTGAATCTATGCTATGAAGGATGCACCTGTGTTACTTGATTATTGCTCATATAGCAAGCCTCCTTTCTCTTCCTGATACATTTTAGGAATTGAAACATCCTGAGATCGATTTCTGGGTCACAGGCAGGAGGATGGAAAAGTGCTTCTGGGATTTCTCATGCTCCTGTTCTAGGTTTTTGTTTTTCATTGTCTTGAATCATGAAACATATTGGTGGGGTGGAGGATACCAAGCAGCTCTATGCATGTTTTTAAAAAATGCTCTACACATCTTGGTGATAATTTGTTTTTCACTGTCGGCAGAAAAAGACTAAATGCTTTAATGGGAATTTCACAGTTTACATCATCAGTTTCTTTCCTTCAGTTTGTGTTTTGATGACGAGCTGAACTCTGTTGATATGATCACAAGTTGAGTCTGGAAAATACTAGCTATGTGATCTGATGCCAAAGGAGAGGAAGCTCAAACACTGAAAAAAAGATTTAAAAAAGACAGTTAGTTCAGGATATTAAAGAAAAAATGAGCTAATGAGCCATTTATCACTATTCTGTAGCAAAAGGCAGAGGAACTCTGTCAAAAATTCAGCGCTCATGATGTCTCTAATGCATGTAATATAGAGAAACAAATTTACAATAATACACCGCCGCTTTATTTCCCTGTCGCTGAGAAAATTGATCTTCAAACTCAGGAAGGCGGCGGAAAAGTCAATACCCTCAATGCCTCCTGGGAAATGTAGGTGTAAGAAATGGATTAGAGTGCTTTTACATCAGTAGTGGTTATCATTACGGTAGCTGGTTGCAGCTGTTACTGGTACAGCTGTAAGACGAAAGGCTGTTTGTAGTTCAGCTCAGTAACAGGAGGACACAGCAAGGAATACATGTCTCACTGCTGTACTACTCTCATCTTTTCTTATCATGGTCACTGCATCGAGAGGAAGAGGAAGGAGGAGGAGGAGGAGGAGGAGGAGAAAGAGGCTTGAGGGACATGAGCCTCTGACATTTCCAGAGATTATCTGTATGCTTAAGCCAGTGGCAGCTCACGTTAGTGTCCTAACTTGATCTATACACTCACACAACTTTGTGATTATATACTTGTGAGGACAATGAATGACATAATGTGCTCACATCTTAAACTATATCTCTAAAATTACCTTAACGCTTAAATCTAAACAGTGACAGTGAGGAATAGGGATAAAATCATTTGCCACAGTACATGAGCTGTTCAAAATATGTTTTTCTGGCCCAGTGCTGCCTTTTGTTTCAGACGCGGAACTGACAGGAATGCTGGTTAGATATGTCATTTTGCACTATGTAAAGATTCACAGCATCATTTTCATCATCCCCCTAATTCCCATTACAGTCGCATTTGTAGTGATAATATCTGTGATTTGCACACCGTGACTAAAACAAATATTGACAAAACAAAGCCTGAAAGAAAGCAATTAAAGAAACAATCTGTTAAAATCACAGGAAAACATCTGGAACTGCTCTGCTGAAAGACAGAACAGACCCGGTAATCTGAATTTGACCATTTTTGGAATATCAGCATGTTTCCATGACTGGTCAGTACTTTTATAATGTTTTTAAACTATAAAAAACATATCATACATTGTCATCAAGATTTATGAAGCAAAGAACAATGATGAAGGACTCCAGGCAGGCAAAAATAACTAAAAATAAACTTTTATTTTTAGCTGGGAACTAAAGTCCAAAACAGGGATAAACAGAAATCCCATTACAGGGAGCCCACCAGGACCAATACACAGATGCTATGACAAAGATGAAGGGGAAGGCCAGCACTAAAAAATACACTTTAAGTGAACCCTTATTTAACTGACAAAAATACAAGATTTTCAATAAATGTACTGATTAACCTCAATGTATTTTGTAAATATGAACAAATTTAGAATTTGACAGCTGCAACACACTTAAATCAAGCTGGGACAAAGTTAAATAAGAATATCAAAGTAACATTGGTTTGGAAGACTCCACATCAGGTAGGCTAACTGGAAGCAGATGAGGCATCATGACTGGGTATAAATGTATCAAAGGTTCAGTCTCTGCAAGCAAGGATGGGTTGCCAAAATTTGTGAGAGAATTATTAAGCAATTCAAAAGGAACATTTCTCAGTGCCAAACTGCAAAGAATTTAGGTCCAACAACAGCTACTGTGCATAAGATTGTGAAAAGATACATTTGTAATTTCATATTTTGGAGATATTTCAAAAGGTACTGATGAATGCATGTGATCTATGAGCCCTCAGGTGACCCTACCTAAGAAACGATCATGCGACTGCAGTAAGTATAACTACCAAGGCTCAGGAGTACTTCAGAAAGCCATTGTCACTTAACACAGTCTGTCACTGCATCCAGAAATTTAATTTGAAACTGTATTACGCAAGGTGGACATATATCAGCTCTACGTAGAAATGCTGCTGAGTTCTTTGAGCCCAACCTCATCTCAGATGGACTGAAAGACTGTGGAACTGCGTGCTGTAGTCAGCTGAGTCCACATTTCAGCTCATTTTCAGGAAAATTCAGGCGTCAAGTTCTCTGTGCCAAAAATGAAAATGACCATCCATATTGTTAACAGTGAACGGGGAAATAGCCAGAATCTACAATGGCATGGAGGTGCATCAGTGCCTATGGTATAGCTGAGTTGCATTTATATGAAAGTATAATTAACTCTAAAGCGTACATTGGAATTTAAGAAAGACATATGCTGCCATCAAGGCGGCATCATTTCCTGGGACATCCATGCTTATTTCAGCAGGACTGTGCCAGACCACATTCTGCACAGGTTACAACAGCATGGCTTCGTAGACACAAAGTGTGTGTGCTTTACAGGTCTGCTGCCTATCCAGTCCTCTAAAATTAAAACATAGAAATAAAGATACTTCAAAACATTTTTTCATTAAAAAAGAGAAAAATCCTGCGTTAGTCCCAAACATGTAAAAACCAAACACTACAAGCTTTACATCCAACAATTATTAAGTTTTACCATCTGTAAAATCCAACTCCTCACAGTTAAAAAATGTTCTCAGATTCTCTTTTTTAGATATTTTTTTATTTTCATGCAAATCAATCCTTAACTAAGTAATCCTGTTGACAAACAGACAAATTGAACTAATTGCAGATCATTCTTCACAGAGGCAACTAGGGTAGGTAGAGCCTGTCCCAGCTTTCATTAGGAAAGAAGCAGATGACACTCTGGCCAAGATATATCCAAACCTACAGCCAATTTTGATTCACCAGTTAACCTAACATAGATGTGTTTGGAGTGTGAGAGAACCCATGCTCGCACAGGAGAACATGAAAACTCCACACAGAGAGGTCCCAGCTGACCAGCAGTTTTGAATCCAGAATCTCCTTTCTCTAAAATAATCAGATGGTTGCATGGCTGAGATTAGCCCATTTTATTTCTATAACATTCATTGACTCCTTAAGAGTGTTGAAAGGTCCACAACATATTAAAACGCATCAAACTGATCCCCAAAACCCGTAACATCAACTCCTTCAAAGTTCTGCTGCTTCATCTGCAGCCGCTGAACATGAAGTTTCCCCTTTTTGATTTAGCTTTAATTTAATGTCCTATTCTACACTGACAAGATTGTATCATCTCTGTCAGTTTGTCCCAGTTCTTCACTGAAGCTTCATGATATTAAAATATTTATACCCAAGACCATTCCATCATCTATCTTCTGAACTACTTATCCAATGGGGACCTGTCCCAGCTGTCAGAGAGTGAGAGGCAAGGTACACCTCGGTCACCAGTCAATCACAGGGCTAACACAGCCAGACAAACAACCCCACACACACTCTCACATCCACCCCAATGAATAACCACCAATTAAACTATCATGTGTATCTTTGGGCTTTCGGGGGCTTTGGGGGCTTTTTTTGCTTCATTTCATGCAATTTCCCTAAAAATAGGGCTTGCAAATGAATTTGAAATAAACTAAAGTGGATTTTAGTGGCCACTGGTGGAATTTTTAGTCTGCTGCCTCACAGCAAGAAGGATCTGGGTGGCTGCCTGCACCTACGTGGGTTTTCTCTGGGTGCTCCAGTTTTCTCCCACAGTCCCAAGACCTCCATGTTAGGATAACTGGTGATTCTAAATTGGCCGTAGGTGTGAATGTGAGTGACAGTGGTTGTCTGTCTCTCTGTATCTATAATGATAGATACCCTGCCCATGGCAACATTTTTGTATCAAGATATTTTGACTTCTAGTCAAGCATGGCTTAATTTCCCCAAATATGTATACTGCAATTTCCATTAATCTTCCTTTTTAAACTTCAATCGTCAGCATTGGCTCTTTAAATGTCCATGATGATCAGAGTGTGGTTCAAGTCACTGCTGCATCTATTTTAAGCTGCTTAATTGTAGGTAAAAATCAGTGAATTGGTCTTTTAAATTATGCTCATCAGTGTCCAGCATGCAGCCCAGCAAAAGATCCCATTGGGCTCATTGGATGGCCTTGGAAATTATACGATTATTCCAATTTTCCTTTTGTGGTGATGCCAGCCTAACTAGAAAAGAGTGAAAATTTAAGTTTAAAAAACTTTAAATTCTAATTTTAAAAATGGCTCTAAATCAAGATGTTAGACTTTCAAAGAGGCAAAAGATTACTATTTTGTTACAAAATATCTGCATGTGAAGAGTTTGTGCCTTTCTGTTGTGATCTGTACATTTCACAATGAGTCTTTTTTTTTTTTAGACCTGTCCTGTCTGGCAGCGTTAGCAAGCAGAATCATCGTCTGAATGCTTTGTTGTGCCAAACACATTTGATTTACCAAAAGGAGTTCTATAAACTCTATAGGCTCCTCTTGTTGATACATTTCTTTATTTGTTTGTTTTTTGCCAGAGCAGACAGGTAGGGAAGAGTGAAAGAGAGAAGAAGAGAAGAGAGAAGAAAAAAAGAGAAAGAGTGCACATCCGGAAGCCAAGCACTGTATCTGTAAAGCGCGTACTGCAATTGAAAGAAGAAAAGCAGACATATGATACATAAACATACAATCATACAATCATACACATACAAATGTGTGAGTGTGTGTGTTCATCA
>VUQH01035000.1:8980-21454 GCA_015106775.1 Etroplus canarensis
TTTTATCAATTTAGAATTAAAAGCTCACTTTCTTTCAGTGTTGAAGCCTCCTGTTTCCTGAATTTTGGTCCTCATTTCAATAAATACCAGCTTTGATTATTAATATATATATATGGTGTGGGAAAAGGGCATTTCAGACATAATGCACCTTCAAAAAGAATGTAGAATGAATGTTTAATATAATCAATACACACAAGGCATACTGCTACAGCACTCAGCAGCACAGCCAGGATTACATAAAAAAATCCTTTCAAACAGGCCACTTCCCCATTATATGGCTGCCAGAAACTTTTCCATTCACTCATGAGGCAGGTTACAGACAGTTCTCATGAACACACTTATTTGGTTGAGAGCCTGAAAGGGTTTAAGTGACAGCTCTGGGGAAAAAAGGGAAGAAGGAAAAAAAAGAAAAGAAAAGCCAAGAATAAATAGTAGGATGCTCCAGAAGGTTGACATTTGTCTGACAGGTTTCAATATTCAGATTATGATCTCAGGATCTCATAATGAAGGAAGTTTGTCAGTACCTTGCACAATAAAGCAAATATAAATTTTACACACATCTTTGAGTGTTTTATCATCTGATGCCAAAGTAATAAAAAGAAAAATCTGTTATTAAATCTTGCATTTACAAATTATAATTAAAAGATGGGCATAGCCACTTTGAGGTCAGCCACTCATTTGTCTTGTTTTGAAGCCTCAAATTAAGCATTCTGGCTGTCCCCATTGTGGAGTTTTGAAACTGGAGTGAGACATGGTTATGACTGAGTCCCTGCGTAGAGTAGCAACTTGTAATGTAGGCCAACTCTAAAGGATATCATGTTTTACTGTCTATAATTTATACAGTGAACGCCATTATTATACACAACCCTTTATTGATCCAAGTAAAAGTCTCATAGAGATTAAAAAAAATCTCTTTTTCAAGAGAGATCTGCCTAAAAGAGCAGCTCAGATATTATAAATATAAACATGCACAAAAAACAAATTCAAATGACATGACAAAAATGAATAAACATAGCATCCAGATCGCATACAGTGACATACCAACAACAAGAGCAATCCCATTGACCAAGAGAACTTTCTCAGTCTTTAAAAAAAACAAACTCTCTCAAAGTAACCAACTCACATGACTTCAGGTCCTTCTGTAGATTATTCCCAGAAAAAGTGGCAGCATTTTTAATTTTTTTTTTCTCCAGTTCAGTTCTGACTGTTTTTACATGTGTGTACACGTACAGATAAGAAGATAGCAGAGATTTATATATAGAAACTAACTAATGGGGAAGTATGTGAGCACACAGAGATGAGCACTTAACAGCAGCATACAAAGGACAGTGATGTACATGATTTCCAAAGCCAGTAATAAAATGTAAAGCATAATGGTAGAAAGTATCTAACTCCTTGAGGCACTGATGAGGTACACTTATATAGAAGGGATCACTGTAATTTACTGAAGGTATGAAAAATAGCAAAAATCAAATCTTTCTTTATCTGGAGAGAAAAACAAGACTTATTCCAAAAAGAGAAACCTAATTTAAGTTTCAGTTTGGACACAAGATTTTCAATTTGACTTTTAATTGACAAATTCTGATCTATAATGATATAGTTGTGACCATTTTAAATTTTAGCCCCTTCAGTAGTTTGGATCTAAGAAAGTTTAGGTGACAACTCTTATTCAGTTGAAAACAACATGAACTTGGATTTGCCAGCATTTAATAAATATCAACCTAAACTGAGTTAAATGGGGCTCAACAACAATTGCAGAGTGAATATATTCAAGGGCTTGTACTACTGAAAGGGAAAGGGAAGAAGAACAGAGAACTGCATTGTCTGCGTAAAAGTAGAATCCAGCATTTAACAAATTATCACAAAAGTTATTTACACCTGCTCCAAAAAATAAAGGAACACTGTGTCTCCCAGCACAGCCTCAAGAGCATGGAGGAGATTCCAGAAGCCAGGCAGTTACTCTAGGAGAGCTGGAATGTCCTTAACTCATCTGCAGGACCTGTATCTGCTTCTTTGTGCATGGAGGAACAAGATGAGAACTGCCAGTGCCCTACGAAATGACCTCCAGCAGGCCACTGGTGTGAATGTCTCTGTGCAAACAATCAGAAACAGACTTCATGAGAGTGGCCTGAGGACCTGACATCCTTAAGTGGGTCTTGTGCTCATGGAGCTCGATTGGCATTTCTAATAGAATACTAATGTCATGGTCCTCAGTCCGCCTGGTGCGGACTTTCTATCTTTCCCTCGTGGCTCTCTCTCTCTCTCTCTCTCTCTCTCTCTCTCTCTCTCTCTCTCTCTCTCTCTCCTCTGTCTCTGTGTGTGAGTGTGTGCTGGAGCTAATTGTGCTTTATTGCAGAAGCAGAGGTGTCCTCTCTGTGCTGTCTCTGGCACACCTGTTCCTTGTTGTGGGGATCAGGCTTGGTGTATTTCACGCATTTCACGCATCAGCGACACAAGCTAACCCTTGAAATAAAATGACCCAGAAACAAAATTCACCGGGGAGCTTTTTCAGGAAGGAACGAGCAAATGATGGGCCAGCAGAAGGGTCACAGACTGCCAGCAAAAAGAAAGCTGCATTTAAAAGAAAATGCGAAGATTCTTACCTAAGTTACGGGTTCATTGCATCAGGTGATACACAAGCTCCACACCTGCTACGCCTAATTTGCGTTGACCAACTGGCTAATGAAGCAATGAAACCCTCAAAACTGCTTCGCAACATTGAGACAAAACACCCAGCATTAAAAGAAAAAGCCCTTGGAAGTTTTTGAAAATAAAAACGTATACATGAAGGGCAAAAACAGTTACTGAGGGCCACCGCTTCAACAAATGTGTCTGCGCTGAAAGCATCATGTCACTGTCTCCCATTACCCTGGACCGTCAAGTTTCAGGGAAACAAGCCCAGGGCTCCCACCGACTCTGCATGATGGTTAATTAATATTATAGTGTAGAATTATTGTAATTACCTAATATAGAAGGTATGTGATGACTCACTTCCGGTTCTGAATAGTTTGCTGTGGGTATAACAAACACCTAGCAACACGTAAAAAACTACAATGGGTCCTTCTGACAGTTGAATAACATTTGAATATAGTTATTCATATAGTTATATTAAGTGTTTATCAATAATTTAGCAGTTTAAATGTTGGTCAGGAGGGGAGTATGCTTGACCCTTGAGTATGCTGTATGCAGCTGTACCTGCATGCATGTTTTAGGACATGTGCAGAAGTGGACAGTATGTCTCACATTTTGTAAAAAGGTGTGGGTTCTGGGAGAGAAGCAGATGGAACTATTAAAGATGTAATGATGTGTTTTTATTGTGTTAACTACCGACATCACTGTAATTCAGTAGACATTTCAATCAGATACACAACAGTAACGAGTGGAACGTCACCTCATCTGATCAATGTAGCCTGGCCAGCATTTACACAACTTACTACACAACAAACATTTCTGAATTTGAGCTGCCCTTGAACCAAATGATCTGGTACATGTAAATTTGATTATTATTACTGTCCAACATAAAAAGTTCATTATACACAAATATAGTCTATTTTGGCTATAAATAAAGGTTACAATTATTACTTTTTCTAACAGTAATCAAGTTACTGGGCCTTAAAAATATATAGTTTATACTGACAATATTTCATTATGGAAATGGAGGAACTTCCTTTAAACGCAAGTAATCAAATGATTTATGGTGCTGCCATACTGCACCCATACTGCAGCCATATTGAAAAGATGCCATTGACAGTCCAGAAATGTAAAGAATTAATGCATGGAGTCCCGAAGTAAATACTTTATATTACGATACACAAAGGAGCTGCGGGTCCAGAAAGATCCATCTGGGTTCTGATGCTCCACTGCTTGAATCCAGGTAGTCCTCCTCTCCGCTTGAGCCAGAAAACGATGGAAGGACACTTTGTGTGTGTAACTGTGGCTGTTGCAGCCAAACTCTGCACAATAGTGTGACATTATATTTGATTTCAACAGAAAACTCCGCACTGTGCAATGCATTAAAGAAGCATTGCTATTCATTGTTGTACCCCCGTTAGCGACAAGATGCAACTGGAAGTACACACTGTGCAGGTCACGTACCTTCTCTATATAAAGTGTAAATGTTGCATTCAGATTACAGAATATGAACTGACAAAGGTTTTTGTACATTTTCATGCATGAAACTGGTCCCTGGTACAAAAATGGTTGGGGACCACTGTCCTAACCTGTACAGCACTGGAGCACTATGCACCTTGCGCCTTGTTTATTGTGACTATTGTTTTATTAAGGACTCTGCGTTTTACTGGAGCTGCTGCCTGCATACTGAGTCCTTTCTCCAGAACAAACTATGACAACCAAAACTGGTAGTTCTGCCACTAGTGCCCTGTGCTTTTCACAGATGAGAGCAAGTTAACCCTGAGCACATGTGACAGACATGAAAAGGTCTGAAGAAGCCATGGAGAACATTATGCTGCCTGTAACATTGTTCAGCATGACCGGTTTTGGTGGTGGGTCAGTGATGGTCTGGGGAGGCATATCCATGGAGGGACACACAGACCTCTACAGGTTAGGCAAAAGCACCCTGACTGCCAATAGGTATCAGAATGAAATCCTTGGACCCATTTTCAAACCCTATGCAGAGTTTAGTGGGTCCTGGGTTTCTCCTGGTGCACGACAATGCTCAGCTTCATGTGGTGAAAGTATGCAGGCAGTTCTGAGACGATGAAGGAATTGATACCACTGATTGTCCCCCACGATCATCTGACCTAAATTCAATAGAACACCTCTGGGACATTATGTTTTGGTCCATCCGACACTGCCAGGTTACACCGCAAAACTGATCAGTGATGCCCTGGTTCAGATCTGGGAGAAGATACGATCAGTCAACTCACTGGGAGCATGCCCCAATGTTGTCAGGCTTGCATAAAAGCAAGTGGGGGCCATACAAACTACTGAATAATGGAGAACATAAGCAGATTTTCATATAACAGGAATCTCATTGTTTGAGCGGGCAAGATTAAAGTATAAATTAGTGGTCCTGCTATAAAATCATTAGCCAGATTAAGAAAATAAGGATCAAGTTTGCCAAAGCCTGCTGCTTTATAAGGATCCATCAACTTTAAGACTCTGTGGACCTCCATGACATTCAGAGGAGAAAAGTTAAGACACTGACCCATAAACTCAGTAAGAGTAGTTGATGAGAGAGCCTTCTGTTCATTAATCTTTTTCCCTGAAGAAAAAAAAATCTTCATTAAAGAAGCTGAGAATGTTGCAGTTTTTGGTAAACATTGGCAATTCTTTTACAATAAGAGCTGGCATCTCATTTGTGTTTATATCCCTATAAGATGATTTTATCATTTTCCTAAATTTTGGGGGATCATTAAGATATTTATTTTTTATATTTGTTTTTGAGAAATAGATCTCCAACTTTGAGGACAAATGATTTCTGAGCGGTCTGAACTGTGTCTAAAATACCACTTGAAATTAGTGATTAAAGTCATAAACTCAGGAAAGTGGTTTACTGTGTTATGAAAGGCAATGTTGTCACTTTTTTACTGCTTTATAGCCAACTTGTATAAACAGTATATGTTCACAATAAGAATCATACAGAAATTACTCTTCAGTTAAGCTCTGCAGAAAATCTTATTTTGTCACGCTGCACAGTTTTGCTGTTTTTGTTTCTGCCTGTCTTTATTATCGGAAGCAGCAAGAAGCTAATTTTAGGGAGAAATAATTAGTGACTGAGCTGTTATATGGCTCTCAGAGTGGCCAAGAAACAGCTGATTGCAGGCATCAAGAGGGTCAAGAACACATATGCTCAGAGAATCCAGGGGCATTTTTCCACTAACGACCCCCATGTGGATGTGGAAGGGCAACAAGTGCATCACTGATTAAACCAGCAAAGATGCACAATGCCCGAGAGACCCTGCCCACCCAGATGCACTTAACAACTTTTTCATGCAGTTCGAAGACCCGACCACCTCTTTCAGCACCAGACTCACGATACCACCAGATGAGAAGCCTCTCAGTGTGACGGAAAGTCCCTGCGAAGGATTAACCCCCGCAAAGCTGCTGGCCCTGGTAACATCACAGGGTGGGTACTGAGGGGTTCTGTTTCTCAGCTGTCAGACGTGTTAACAGACATTTATAACATCTCCCTCTCTCAGGCAACTGTCCCAACCTGCATGAAACATCCATAATAATCCCTGCCCCCAAAAGCTCCACAGTAACAGGCCTGAATGACTATCGGCCTGTGGCCCTTACCTCGATAGTCACAAAATACCTTGAAAGGCTACTCAAGACCCACATTAAAGACACCATCAATGTCACCGTGGACCCCCACCAGAATGCATACCGGCAGAACCTCTCCACTGATGACGCCATCTCATCAGTGGTCCACACAGCCTTCACCCACCTGGAGAGAAAGGACTCCTACGTGCGTCTGCTCTTCATCAACACCATCAACCTCTGCAACTGGGTGCTGGATTTCCTGACCAACAGACCACAGACTGTTAGAATCCACAACATCTCCTCCTCCCCCATCACCTTCACCACTGGCTCTCCTAAGGGCTTTATGCTGAGCCCCCTCCTGTTCACCTTGCTGATGTATGACTGCTCCTGTAAGAACTCCAGCTGTCATGCAGTAAAGTTTGCGGACGACAAAGCAGTGGTGGGATACATCACTAACAATGATGAGTTGGAGGAGCAGACATCACCCCCCTCCCCTACACATCGAAGGTGTATAATAAATTCTATTCTTTGTTATGTTATTCTATATGAGCGGCGTGTGACTTCTTTGTAACATGGGCAAATGGGAAAACATTGGAATGTCTTTGTATGACTAAGAAAAAAAACGACCCCCAACTTTGGGCTTGTTTGGAGAAGCTTGGTGCCTGGTACACAGTGACACAGAAAAAAAAATTCTGATGAGGGAAGATGACCCCTAACTTCAGTGTCTGGTAGGGCCTGAGACAGAGATGTCTCTGGGTAAAATGTTTACATCTGGAATTGATCACTGCTGCATCACGTGGTAATAGCTCTGCACCCTTTCTACAAGGGCCATAAAAGAGGTGTGTGAACAAAGCGCTTTAGAGCTCTTTCCTGGATAATGTTGTGTGTTGTACTGTAAATGGCTCTTCATATGCATATGTAATAACTGATTGATCTCCAGAGTCTAATTAAGTATTTATTGATGAAGAATAAGAAAATGGCCATGACAGGTGCAGCTGTGGCTGTGGTCCCCAGCTTCATGTACCTGGGTGTTCACCTCAGCGAGGACCTCACCTGGAGCAACACTTCCTGCTTGGTTAGGAAGGCTCACCAGCAGCTCCACTTCCTCAGGAGGCGGAGGAGTGTCGGACTCGGAGGCTCAGTCCTGTCCTCTTTCTACAGATGTGTGGTGGAAAGTGTCCTCTGCTTCAGCATTGGTGTGTGGCACAGCAGCTGCTCTGCAGCTGAGAGGATGGCTCTCCAGAGGGTGGTGAAGGCTGCACAGAGGATTGTGGGGAGCAGCCCATCCACCATCATGGACGTCTACAACACCAGATGCAGAAAGCGGGCCTACTGCATCATGAAGGACCCCACTCACCCTGCACGTGCACTTTTTGTCCCTCTTCCATCAGGGAAGAGGCTGTGGAGCATCCAGAGCAGGACCACTAGACTGAGGAACAGCTTTGAGACTGCTGAACGGTGGTGCTGCTCTGTAGGTTGCTTCAATAGGGACATGGACAATCAACCACCTCACTGCACACTTGCACTTAAATAAAGCCTTTTGTACAAACGTTGCTGCTATTTAGTTTGTGTATATATATATAGGCTCTATTTTGCTTTACTGTGCCTATTTTATATTGCTTATCTCAATTTGTTGCTTATATCATTTTTATTTGTTTTATTTTACCTACTGTTGTTTTATCGGCTGTTTACTGGGGCCTCAGTAACCAGTTTCGCTCCATTCTCATGTAAGTGCAGATTGGAATGACAATAAAGAATCTCTGAATCTTTAAAAGCGACTGCAGTCCCAATGACCACAGAGCTTCCCCTGAGAGGCAAAACAGTTACATTAACTAATGAGAAAAGGACATTGTACAGGACAGTGTACAAGACAATACTGACTTTTTAATAAATGCTTTAGCAAAATGTTAAAAGTACCACTATAAATGTACCTTTGGCTGCTCCCTTGTATTCTACCTAAGGGGTCACCACAGCAGATTGGTAATTTGGCAGAAGTTTTAAAGCAGATGCCCTTCCTAACACAACTCTCCATGGTCAGAGGTGCCTGTGTCCCCACGGGCACATATGTAAACCAATACACTAAAAGTACCACTAACGTACACTTTAAGTATTCCCCGGCAAAATCTAAAACCAAGTTTCTGTTTTTGTAATGGAAGCATATTTTCGATGAAAGTAGACATTCTTACACATTTATGTTGTTTGAAAAATAGTATGTTCTTTTATAGGAGCTGGTAAGGTGTTCCTTTTACCTTGACTTTTGAAAGCACCAGAAACAATAAATGCTGACAGAGTGAATGTCAGACTTTTGAATGATTCTTTTTTTATGGTATTATCCATAATGTGAAAATTCTTCAAATATTCTGCAATGTCAAGACAGTTTTATAATCTTTCTGAAGAAGAATTTGTTTTTTTGTTTTCAGTTGAACAAATACCAGCTACACTTCTCTTGGGTGATAGTTTGACTGCCTCCATAATTCAAGAGAATCATGAACAAAATAGTAACTTATTTAAGTAGGCAAATAGTGCTAAGTTGTTTTAAAATCAACTGGGAGCTGAGGGTGAGGAGATAGAGTGGTTTATCTGCTTATCAAAAGGTTATCCTTTGGTGTCCTCAGGCAAGATACTGAAGAATGGGTCAATGTGGCCTGCTGTGTAAGGCACTATGAGTCTTCAGTAAGACCAGACTGATCACCCTTAACAGAGACAAATAAAAAATCCTCAAAACAGAAAAAGTACACACACATCCACACAAAGCGGCAGATACTGGGCTGAAAATAAGACGAAGATAGATAGGTAGATACTTTAGTTTTCCCAATAAGGGAAATTCAGGTGTCCAGGGGCTCACACATACATCTAAAAATCAACAATACAAATAAAATACAGGAAAAATGTATTTGTAATGTATATTAAACTACCAAAAGGGTGGAGGTGAGAGTAGAGACTTTGAATGTAGGGACTATGACTGGCAAAGGGAGAGAGCTGGCTGATATGATAGAGAGAAAGAAGGTAGATATATTGTGTGCGCAAGAGACCAGGTGGAGGGGAAGCAAGGCTGGGAACATCAGAAGTGGATTCAACTGTTCTACCATGGTGTACGTAGGAAGAGAAATGGAGTAGGGGTAATCTTGAAGGAAGAGTATATGAAGAGTGTTCTGGAGATGAAGAGAGCATCAGACAGAATTATAGGTTTGAGGTTGGAAACTGAAGGGGCGTTGCTGAATGTTGTAAGTGCATATGCCCCACAAGTTGGATGTCAGAAGAGAAAGAGGAATTCTGGAGTAAGTTGGATGAAGTGACAAAGTATTTCCAGGGGAGAGAGAGTTTTGATTGGAGCAGACTTCAATGGGCATGTAGGTGAAGGGAACAGAGGGGATGAGGAAGTGTTGGGTAGGTATGGCGTTAAGGAGAGAAATGTTTTCTCTACAAAAGTACACAATTTAAGTGCAAGTAATACAAGACAATACCCTCCACACCTTCTCCTCATGGTCTCTTAGCCTGTACTTCAGCAACCCCCAGGCTCATAGCACTTTTCACACCCTCCATCCTAACACCTGTACCCCTCCCCCACATGTCACCTTCACTGCTGACCAGATCTGGAGATAGCTGATGACTAGCCTCCACTCAGGCAAGTTTGTGGGCCCTGATGATGTGAGCCCAGGGTCTTCAAAGCTTATGCCCCCCTGCTTTGTGGAATACTGCATCAACTTTTCAAGTTGAGCCTTAATCTAAAAAGGGTCCCAGTGCTGTGGAAAAGGTCATGCCTCATGCCTGAGCCAAAGATGTTACATCTCAGTGACCCTAAGGACTACAGACCCATGGCACTTACATCACACATCATGAAGACCCTGGAGAGATTCATCCTGAACCAGCGCCAGCCTATGATCAGCCCCTTGATAGACCCACTAATTTGCCTACCAGCCCCGACTAAGTGTTGAGGAGATCATTATCTATTTGCTCAACTGTCTACACTCACCTGGACAAGCCACTGAGCACTGTGAAGGGCATGCTCTTTTACTTCTTTAGTGTGTTCAGTGCCATCAGACCGGCTCTACTGGGTGATTAGCTGAGAGCAATGCAGGTGGATGCCTGTCTTGTGGCCTGGCTTGTTGATTTCCTGACTGGCACAGTAAGTGACTCTGCAGCACTGGTTTTCAGACAGTGTGGTCAGCAATACTGGAGCACTGCAGGGGACTGTTCTCTCTCCTTTTCTCCTCACCCTCTCCACTTCAAAAAGAGACTTGCCACTTTCAGAAGTTTTCTGATGACTCTGCAGTAGTGGGGTGTATCAGTGACGGTGATGATGAAGAGTACAGGACTGTGGTGGGCAACTTGTGGTGTGTACAAAACCATCTGCAGTTTAATGTGACAAAGACTAAAGAACTGGCTGTGGGCATAAGAAGAACCAAAACACCAGTGGCCCCTGTTTCCTTTCATGGGGTCTGTGTTGAGATAAAATGATATATTACAAAAAAGCTCAGTGTTCACACTGACAGTAAATTGAACTTCATTAAACACACAGAAGCTCTGGGCCAGATTTGTCTCTATTTTCTGAGATGACTTAGGTCCTTCAATATCTGCTGGATGATGCTCAGGATGTTTTGTGAGTCAGTGGTAGCCAGTGCCATTCTCTATGCTGTGTTTTGCTGAGGCAGCAGACTGATGGTAGCAGACACCAGCAGACTCAACAAACTGATCCGCAAAGCCAATAACATCATGAGTATGGAGCTTGACTCTCTGACAGTGGTATTAGAAAGAAGGATGCTGTCCAAGTTAAGGACAATATTGAACAATCTTTTACATCGTCTCCATGACATGCTGGACAGGCACAGTAGCACATTCAGCTGCAGACTCATTCCACCATGATGCACCACAGAATGCCACAGGAAATCACTCCTATCTGTGGCTATCAAACTCAACAACTCCTCCCTTTTAACACCAGGACTATTTCTCTTATGGCCATATCTTGTATATAGCATTTATGTGACATATTGCAAGCAAATTTATTTTTATTTCATTTTCTATTTTTCATATATATATATATATATATATATATATGTGTGTATATATATATATATATATATATAAAAAACGAAGAGAGGGAAGGTTGCCAGAACTGAGGGGATCGAACTACCAGAAGGCAACATTGCAGACCCATATAGCAGCTGAGATAGCGTAGTGGTAAGATTATGCGCCTTTGGAACGGGAGTCACAAGTTTGAATCCCTCCTGGGGCGTCTGTATCTAGTAAAGGTCCCAGGCTAGACCCCCCGTGCTAACCAAGCCTACTGCAGACATGAGCGAGAGAAATAAATATAAAGCCATACCAGCTTGAACATTGCCCGCCTTAACAAGGTCTGCGTCAGGTGTTGAGGAACCAGAGCACCCTGATGAGAAGTGGGCTACTGGAACAAAAAGGCATCGGTGGGCAAGAGACAAAAATAAGGCGCTGTTGGAAGGGGTTACGTGAATAGGATGAGGGACCTATGGAATCTTCGACACCCAGCATCCACATTGAACACTCTACACCACGGCAGCAGTGATCAGTGAGATGCTTGGCTACAAGTTGAATAGCCACAAGGAGTAGCACCCTCCATGGAGAAGGAGACTAGAGGCCAAGATCAAGGTAGCATGGAGGGAAGTTAGCCAACTATCGGAGCTACAGAAAGGTGTAATAAAAATGGTGCCTAAAAAGTACAGCAAGCTGTCCATACCTGAGGCCTTGGAAACTGCCAAGCAAAGACTCATAGCCTTGGCCAACCACTTGAAGAGGTATACCAGAGAGATAGAAGGCAGGAGAATAAGTTAGCTGTTCTTTACAGAACCATCCAAGGTGTACTCTTAGTGGCAGGGGATGGAGGCTGGAAATGGAGCAATACTGGAAGAGCATATGGAGAAGGATGCAACCCATAATAGCAATGCTCAGTGGCTAGTGGATCTAAGAACAGATCACAGCAATCTCCCTGAACAGGGTCCAGTAACCATCACAGTGGCAGATATCCAAGAAAGGGTCTCCAGTATGAAGAGTTGGACAGCACCAGGCCCTGACATGGTTCACGCCTACTGGTGAAGAAGCTGACTACACTCCACGAGCATCTGGCAGCACAAATGAACCAGCTGCTAGTCAATGAGAGACACCTGGGATGGCTAACCAAAGGCCGGACAGTCCTGATCCTCAAGGACCCCCAGAAGGGACGGGTCCCATCCAACTACCGGCCAATAACCTGCCTCAGTACCGCATGGAAGCTCCTGT
>VUQH01035001.1:0-10303 GCA_015106775.1 Etroplus canarensis
TATATATATATATATATATACACACTTGTGCAGCTCCAGAAGCATCTGCAGAAGAGGCTGCTAAGTCAGCGAGAATGCAGCCAAGTGAGTTTAAGCAGATGTAAAAAGCAAGAGGGAAAAAAAGGAGACAAGATCGCCTCAGGAGCTTGAGAAAACACTTCCCCGGGTTGCTGCTGCTAGCGTGTACTCAGAGTCTTGGGTAGTGGGTTCGATGGGGAGAGCAGGCATGATGAAACAGGGGTAGGTCTGGAAAAGGAGAGCTTCAAATCTTATTAGCGAAGGCTGTGATTTTCCACCGCTCCAAATGTACAGCCTGATTCATTAATCACTAAAAATTCCAGATATCCCCCAGGGGACGCATTCAAGAGTTCGAACATGTACTATTAGCGGTAACGTCTGAATTCCTGGACCGCCCAAATAATGCTGAAAGCGCGTGGTAACTACTAGAAAAACTAACAAACATGCAAGCCTTGTTATAGATGTTTTCCCTCCTGCCTTCCCCTTCTTTCCACATTAAGAAAGAGGAAACGCTCCTAACCCTCCCTTCTTCCTCTATAATTCATTTAATGGAATACTGAAACTGCAACTACTCATATATTGAACCAGAGCTAGAGTGCAACTGTGGCTCTCCCTCTCTCCTGCCTTGCTCTTTGCTTTCTTGCAAACGCACTACCTCGTCCTCTTATCGCCCGTTTGTCGTGTCACCTCATGACAGAAGAGACACGGCGTTTCACAAGGCTCTATGAGACACACAGCATCTGTTTCAACTCAGCACCAAACAATGGCAGCAGTAACAAAGACTTGTTGTCCATTGTCTTGACGGTTAAACCAGGCTTATTTTTAACTAGCCGACACAGCTCTTCTGTTACATTTACCCTCTCTGTGGGTTGACATCATGAAACCTAATCTGGCACAACTATAAGAAATTCCTCTTGAATTTATTATTCTTTATATATTTTGCACAGCTTTCCTTGAATTGAGCTTCAGTCTGTTTCCCTGCAGGCGAATCCAAAGCAGAAGCAGATTATTTAACCAGCATGGTGTGATCCCGTTGCATTAAGATTTGACGAAACTTGATCCATCGGCTAATTCGCTTTTGTCATTAGAACGCGCAGCTGTATGATGTCATGGATACCCCATGCAATCATGCATACATGCTCTGTAAAGGCCTTTGAATTATCAGTGTGATAAGATGTCAAGCAAGCACAAGAAACAAAAATACACGTGTATGCTTTTGTGTGTGTGTGTGTGTGTTCAAAGTGCAGACAGGGAAACTATTTTAAAAAAAGACCTTAAAATGTAGGAGATTCATAAAATCCCCCCTCTTTGGGATTAAGTGGTTAAATACTGGAACATCAAAGAGTTCCAGTATCATCTCAGTGCTGAGGAATGCTCTGTGCTGAAGGTGTGAGGATGTCAAATGCTGCTTAACAGCACTGGATATTAGGCTTCCCCTGACACTATAACACACATATACACCAGCAGTGTGTGATGATTTTTACAGAAAGAAAACCAGAGTCAGTGTCTCCACCTCCCAAGACCATCTTCCGCTGTTTAACACACCACGACAGAAGCATGATCACATTAAAACAGTTTGATGATTTGGGGCCGCCTGCCTTTTCTGTTCTGGCTGTCTCCTGCATCTTGTTGTACCCTGCCTGGATGTCTTGACCTTTGTGCAATCCTTTCTGCCTGAAGAAATGTTGTTTTTAATGATCTGAACCTTCTCTCAGAAGACCTTCCTTACTTAAGAGGGATTATGCCTCCACGGCAGAGGAATTATGTTTTCAGGTTGTGCATCTGTCCATCCATTACAAACCTTGTTATGACTACAGGAGCTGAACTGTTTGCTGGATATTTACCAAATGTTGTGTAGTTAATACAAATGATGGGTACAAGACCTATAACATTTTTGAGGTTTTGGGGTCAAAGGTCAAGGTCACAAGAGGTCATCGATGAAAAACTCTTTGCCAACATAAGAGCTGACTAGGCTGCTAGATGCTTGCCAGTATTTGTAAGGTCAATCACTATGATAGGTAAAATAAACGTATAAGATCAATGTATGCAACTTCAGTATAAATGTAATGTCTGTAGGAGTTGTATGAGTTGAAAGCTATTTACGCTACTGAGCCACATGATGCAAGTTAGATCAGCCTGTGTTTTCAGTTTTAGTTGTGGTTTTGAATCCAGTCCTCAAATATGATTTTGATTTCAGCTGGCTGTTGTAACATCATTTTGTTCTTAACAAATTTCAGATTCCTGCTATGTAGCTTCAGGTCTGGCCTTGATAACAGTAACATTAAGCAAGCCACAGATTTGAATTCTCACTCGGGGCTCTGCTGGCTGTTCCAAAGTCAGGGTTTAAAATCAAAAGGTGACCTTAAAAGAGGAAGCCAGCAGAATCAGTGATGTTCGTTAAAACACTTCCCTAAGGGCTTGCTTTTGTTTAAAGTTGCCTTTCTTGGACATTTTATTAATACTATTTCTTAAATTGTTTACCATTTTTTAATTTTCTTTTGGGTTTTTATCTTGGCTTTACAGTGCTTTTACATTTTTGCATACCGTTTTCTTCTCACCATTTTAACTTTAATTTTTATCTTGTTTTGTTTTTTACCCTAATACACATCTGTTTGAACTCAGCATTTAAAGCGCTTCAGAACTCGAAATTCTCAATGTGTGTAATAAAACTACAGTTCAATTTTATTCATATAGCGCCAATTCACAACACCAGTTGACTCAAGGCACTTCACACTGTAAGGTAAAGACCCTAGAGTATTAGAGAGAAAACCCCAACAATCAGACGATCTCCTGTGAGCAAGCACTTGGCGACGGTGGGAAGGAAGAACTCCCTTTTAACAGGAAGAGACCTCCGGCAGAACCAGGTTCAGGGAGGGGCAGCCATCTACCTCGACCAGTTAGGGATGAGGGTAAGGAGAAGACAGAAAGGAGAGCAAAGAGAGACACAGACATGGGAGTGAGAAGACAAAATTCTTCTCTCTCCCACAGTCTGGTGGGTAGAATAAAATAAATACAGTTATTACCAATAATGCAGACATGCATTTTGAGCACGCACATTAAGTCTTCATATCATATGTCTGGCTCTTTCAGGCGTATAGAATTGGTCCACTCTGAGTCATAAAGACACTCAAGATGCATCAAGCACAGTGGCAATCACACACTGAAAACCCCACAGACAGGTTCACGACAGTATTTTATCAGTGTAAATCTGCACATCCACATTTAAAACACCAGGCCACTGGTGCAACAAGCAGCATTGCGACAGGATGATTTTTATATTTAATGCGTAGCTCCATTTATTTGGATGTGCAGCAGAGCTCCGAGTACAGTCAAAAGGTCTTCTTAGCCACTGACCTCATTAATGTGGTTGGATCAAACAGTCTTTTATCAGATTCTAGCTACAATTTAGCAACAGGGTTCTTAGCTGCAGGGTCAGAACACCACGGGAGATCAAAAGACAGTTTTACTTCAATGAGTCTTCATTTACGGGTCACCAAAACTACTTTCAATCCCTATAATAACAGTTAAAAATACAGGGACAGGGGTGCCTCTATTAGGTATTATGTAAGACAGTTTATTCAGGCATTTTACACATCTTGGATAAAATATGTAACTGTATATTTTTTCTGTGTATGTGCTTTATGTACTATTTGATCTATTTGAAAAAGTTATTTCAGGAATTTAGATGCTGCCTTAGAAGTCTGAGGATGGACCTAGTACTTGAAATGTTATTTAAATATAATTCCAATGAAGAACAAATAAATAAAAAGAAGAAACAGAGGTAGAGGTTTTGGGGAACTCAAGATTGTTCAGTGGACGAGTTATATCCAAACTACAGAGTGTTTTCGACCACAAAGCCTATCTGGCGAGGGCACTAGCCGGTCCCTGCTATCCCGCAACCCCCTTTACAGCTATAACAGCACTTGTGAGGTCAGACACTGATGCTGGAGGAGGGGGCCTGGCTCATCTTCCCCATTCTAGTTCATCCTATTATCAAGACACCAGTGTCCAAAATGTCTTGGAAAGCTGAATCATTAAGTGTTATCTTCACTGGAACTAACCGGTCTAGGCCGACCCCAGAAAAACAACCCTATAGCATTATCCCTGTTCCACCAAACTTTAAAGTTGGCACAGTGCAGTCAGGAAGGTAACATTCTCCTGGCATTTGCCAAACCCAAACTCGTCAATCAGACCAGATAGAGAAGTTTGATTTGTCACTCCACAGAACATGCCTCCACTTCTCCAGAGTCCAGTGGTGGCGTGCTTTACACCATTCCATTGAACACTTAGCATTGTGCTTGGTGATTTAAGGCTTGGCCATTAAAACCCATGCCATGAAGCTCCTGGTGCGCAATTTTTGTGCTGATGTTAATGCGAGAGGAAGTTTGGATCTCTGCAGTTATTGACTTTTACCCACTACGTGTCTCAGCACTCAGCAGTCCTGCTTTGTTACTTTATGTGGCCTGCCCCTTTTTGACTGAGTTGCAGTGGTTCTTCAGCACCTCCACTTTGCAGTAATACCACTTACAGCTGATGGTGGATTATTTAGAAGGGAAGAAATTTCCCCAACTGACTTACTGCGATGGTGACATCCTATTACATCAAGACGTTGGAAGTCAGGGCACTCTTAAGAATGATTCTTTCTTTCATTAATGTTTGTAAAGGCAGACTGCATGGCTAGCTGCTTGATTTTATACACCTGTGGCAATGGGACTGAATGAAACACCTGAATTGATTGATTAAAAAGTCTGGCCCAACACCATAGACATATGATGCATGTATTAATACCGTGTTCTTTGACATAGTACAATGCTGTGGATGGAAGATTTATTTTCTAAAGTATATTTTTGTAAACATCTTATGAGAATTAAAGTCATTTAACCCTTTTATTGGTATTCACTGTGCTTCAGTGAGAAAAAAGAAAATCAACCTTTGTTATTTAAAAGGAAACTGCACTGGCCAGCTTTAACCAACACATCAATGCTAAGGATATCTGTGATATTTAAATGTTCCTAATGAAAAGTCCTTATATCCTTTTATAAAATATTGAATGAATACTTATCACATTTTTAAACTTTCCCCTTAAAACCTTCTGTACTGTGGATGTGTTGGAACCTAGACGTCCAGATGTTTTATACATAGAAAGTGCATCCAATTAGAATAGGGCTGAAAAGAAATTTTAGAGACACGAGGTTTTTAAATGGGAAGATGACACTGCATCTTATGAAGAGATATTACAAGAAGGCATTATTTTTAGAGGTAAACATCATACTGTATTCAGCATACCAAGATGCCAGTCAGGCACTACTTGTTATTCGAGGAAGCAATCATAGCAATGATAGTAATTTTATTCCAAAAACAATGACTCCTTTGTGTACATCTGTTTATATCTATGCTTGTGTTCGAGCAAGAGAGAAACTGAACTGAGCAACTGGCTGCAAACTGAGCAAATTCAGTTGAGGAAGCTCAGTTAGTTCAGCATTATTAAATCTGTAATTTACCACCTTAGGGAGCAATCAGGCACCATTTGCAATACATCTTTATGTGGAAAGGGGAAAAACTCAGTTAATACATCCTGTCAGAAAAAGTGACTGGTCAACAATTTGCAACTGGTAATTTATCAGATTTATTAAAGCTGGCAGTTTTCATCTGCACAAAAAAAAAAAAAAGTACAAGTAAGGGGAAAAACAGCTGTGCAATTTCCACGCACAAAAGGGGGCCTGTCTCATGATGCATGAAACAGATTCGGCTGACTGTGTGTTTATGTACGAACATGTGACAAAGGAAAAGACAACATGAAGCGTCTTAGTAGTGTCGGAACATCAAGTGCCACCACACCCTCTTTAAAATCCTTGTTATTGTCTCTGGAACTATACTGAAAGGATGGAGGTAGTTCTTCCAAATGCTATTCCCTCATTTGGTGTTTTGATGATGATGAGGACAATGCTATCCAACACCGAAGTCCAAAATCTCCCAAAGGTGTTAGGTTAAGGTTAAGATCTGGAGACACGTCCAGTACCCTATAGATGGGGTTTATCACAAGATCACTAATTTTCAGTCACGAATGCAGGATTTATGACCTTTCATTGGTTTTCCTTTGCATTGGTCTTTGGCTACACAGACGAAAGGCACTGTGGGACTTCAACCAGTGCAGAGCCTATAAAGACATGATTGCAGAGTGCTCCAAGAAGCCAGCGACTCTTAGCTCAAGGGAGGTGATGCAATGCCTAAGCAGAAAATTGACTGCTTAAAAAGTTGGCTTCAACAGGAAAGTAGCAAGGAATGTCATGGAGTATAAGTGTAATAAATTGGAAATAAGTCAACTTTTGTTTTCTCATTAAAGAAGAAGCAACAGAGAGACATGACCTAAGAATCCTGGCTGAAATCCTACACATTACACCTACAGGAGCTTTTATGACATCCCATTCTAAATTCACAGGCATTAATATGGAGTTGGTCCTCCTATTGCAGCTATGACAGCTTCCACTCTTCTGGGAAGGTTTTCTACAAAATTTTAGTGTGTCTGTGGGAATTTTTGCCCATTCATCCAGAAGAGCATTTGTGAGGTCAGACACTGATGCTGGATGTGAGGACCTGGCTCGCTATCTCCATTTTAGCTCTTCCCAAAGGTCTTCACTAGGGTTGAGGTCAGGGCTCTGTGCAGACCCATTGAGTTCCTCACAACAAATTAATCCAACCATGCCTTTATGGAGCTTGCTTTGTGCAGTGGGGCGCAGTCATGCTGGAACAGAAGATGGCCTTCCCCAAACTGTTACCACAAAGTTGGAAGCATACAATTGTCCAGAATTCCCTGGTAAGCTGAAACATTAAGATTTCCCTTCACTGGAACTATAAGAAGCCTAGGCAAGCCCCAGAAAAACAACACAATAGGTGTTTGACAGAGGAGTATGATTCATCTCTCTACAGAACACGTTTCCACTGCTCGAGAGTTCAGTATCGGCCTGCTTTACACCAGCATCCAATGGATGGCATTGTGCTTGATGACGCAAGGCTTTCATCCAGCAGCTCGGCCATGGTAACCTTTTCCATGAAGCTCCCCCCCCACAGTTTTTGTGCGGATGTTAATGCCAGAGGGGGTTTAGACCTCTGTCAAGTCACCCACTATGCGCCCCAGCATTCGGCAATCCTGCTTTTTCCTAAACCCTTCCACTTTCCAGTAATACTGCTCACAGCTAACGGTGGAATATTTAGAAGGGAAGAAATTTCACCAACTGACTTGTTGTAATGTGAGCTGTTTAGAACGATTCGTTTTTCACAAATGTTTGTAAAGGCAGACTACATGGCTCGATGCTCAATTTTATTTAACTGTGGCCAGTGGGACTAAATAAATCACCTGAACTGAGTGATTACCAATACTTTCATCCGTATGGTGTATTTCCCATACTGCCCCCTGGTGACAGAAGACAGTTACAACACATAGATGTGGGTCTGTAAAGCCAAAGGCCAGCAAGTGGACCCAAACCATGTGGGCAAAACCTCTCAACATAACAGAGCTGTAGGAGCCAATCACTCTGAAGGCTCAGGGTTCAGTGTTTTTCTTTGATTTGTCACCCACTGGTGTGAGTGGGATACACTGTACAGCTTAAAAAGGCTAATTATAGACTTCCATTTCTCTTTCATCAGAAATATATGAAAGTAAGATATGAATACTTGAGCTGGACATAAGTGGAGCAAAAAGGAAGTTAGCCTCTTTCCTCCTGGAGATGTGTGCAGGATTAATAAGGCTCATATCCTCCACCCAGGGAAATACATTACTCATAAAGCACTGAGGAATAAGCTAAACTATAATTAGAGTGATAAAAAGGAAAAAAAAAATATTGATAATGTCTTTACATTAAATTGTGTCTTAGGCTTTACTGGAGATGAGTAGAGCTCTCTTACATGAGCCATATACTTTAAAATTAAACAATTTCTTGGATAGATGAGCAACAATTATCTGTTCTCGTGTCTGCATTCAGAAACAGATGGCAAGAGCTTAATAATAGTTACTAATGACAAAATCTGATCAAGAATACTCGAACTGATGTTTGCAGGGTACATGTCCTGCCAGGCAGAAACAGACTTGTGACTGCAAATCAAAGAACTGCTCATAAAATTGACTTGGCAGGTCCTGACGCACTGTTGATTATTTATTGAACAAGTTGCGTGTCACAGCTGATAAGACCAAACTACTCTGTGCAGGTTGCAAAAAAACAAAAACAAACCTGCTGTGGGCGACCACCAACGGTTGGCTGGAAACATTACACTCAATTTTTAAAATATGATTCAGCAGTGATGGAAAACATTACCTCTTAAAGCCCTGTAGCTGAACGTGTGACAGTGTCAGTTTAAATCATGCCAGTTCAAAATATAGATTGTGCACTTGCTTTGGCCCAGAAGTGGCCCCATTTCCCCACATGCAGAGTTTACTTGGGCAGGCCACTCAGATATATTAATAGCTGCTTAAGTTATTTTGACAACGCATTTAGTCTTTCTTGATTTTCTTTAAAAAAAACCCAAAAAGTCTGCCATTTGCGACTGACTTGCAGTACAAGTGAACAATTCTCTCAGTCACTGCTAAGCAGCTTGCCTCGTCCCTTTTTGTTTCTTGTTTCTCCCACTGCTGTGGCGTTCACATTTTCATTCAGCTTCAACTCCACTATCTTGCTCGGACTGGAACCGGTGATGATATTCTTGGTTCTGCTGCAGAAGCGCAGAAAAAGGAACAAGAGCACGCTGTGTGTAATGGACCCAACCCAGCCTCATTAGCTGCAGGATCCAGCACATCTGCAAAGAAGGAAAAGGGCTCGTGCCGTGGAAAGCAACAGTAGTCCACCAGGAACCTGTCTCCTTAGCTGATAAACGGTGACAGATTTGACTGTGTTTATGGTCTGGAGCTTAATAGTGACAGGAGGGCCCCTTGACAGACGGCAGCTGGTGGGCACCATGATATATACAGTAGTAGGTACAGTAATGCAGTGAAGCAGATGGTTGAGACGTTAAGAGCCACTCTAACCACAACCTGCATCAGTTGGAGAACCGCATCACGTACACCAATGCTGAACTCACCAAGCCTGAAGTCCAAGACCATGGAGTGGAGTTCGTCCACGTCACAAGAAAGAACGATCATTATATTGCACCTATAATTAAAACATTTCCGGGAGAAACTTATAACTTTTTTTTATTCAGAATCAGAACATTTTATTAATCCCAGGGGGAACTTGCTCAATATATTTAATAGATTATTAAAGGAGGCCTGTATCTGCCCTCTATCCTTTTGTGCACACGCACATGAACATATGTCTTCGTCTTCTTCGTCATCTCCATCTTCTTCTTCTAGCCGCTCCTGTTAGGGGTTGTCAGAGCAGATCATCTGCCTCCATCTCACTCTATCCCTTGCATGCTCTTCCCTCACACCAAACCCTCTGCATGTCCTCCTTCACTACCTTCATGAACCTTCTCAATGGTCTTCCTCTTCTCCTCCTGCCTGGCAGCTCCATCTTCAATATCCTTTGTCCAATATATCCACCAGTGGCGGGCCGTGCATTTGGTACCTGGGCCTTCAGTGGGGACTTACCCGACTTAATCCACCTCTTAGTACCACCACTGTCACGTCGCAATCATAGAAATCATCAATACTATACAAAAACACAATAAAATAAGGCGTGGCATTACAGAAAGAGAGAGGTATTTCATGTATTGAGGGTGAATACCATTTTTACTAAAGCAAGAAACCCGGTTAAGACAACTCCAAACTTCTACACTACAACTGCAACTGTGCCACGTACATCATCTGGAGCAGTTCAGAATCAATATTTATCTAATAGCACAACAAAAGCATTAAAAAATTTAATTAAAATACATCATACTCACCAGACGCTGCATCCGCAAAGCTTACAGCATTGTGGATGATCCCACACACCCCTCACACACACTCTTCACCCTCCTGCCATCCAGAAAGAGGTACCGGAGCATTTGGGCCCTCACAACCAGACTGTGTAACAGTTTCTTCCCTCAAGCCATCAGGCTCCTCAATAACCCAGGACTGTACTACACAAGAGTCACCCACACACACAAACCCAGAACTGCAGGACTGTAGACCACTCTCTCTCTCTCTCTCTCTCTCTCTCTCTCTCTCTGACACACACACACACACAATCTGCACTACCTCAGTTGCTGCTACGGCACTTTCTTTCTTTCGGCGCTAGTGTCTTGTTCTTGTGTTTTCTTCTTTTTGCCTTTCTTGTGTACTGTTTCTGCATTGTAGGGTGTCCTTGGCATTGTT
>VUQH01035002.1:0-11133 GCA_015106775.1 Etroplus canarensis
GAGCTCTGACGCTCTCTGCTCTTTGTTCGTGGAGCCTCCGAAGCTCAGCGACTCAGCGCGGAGCTCGGTGCCGCTCGGCGGCTTCTCTCACTCTTTTCTCCGCTGCAGTGATGGAGATGCAGCGGATCTCCACGAAAAACACTTTTCCAGCCGCGCAGCGAGTTTGTTCACACACTCCGAGTAAAAAACAGCATCTGCTGAGCGTCGCTGTGGAACAAAGTGAAGCTGATGAGCTCACAGCAAACACACTGATGCTGATGGAGGCCTCTGTTTGCTTCCATCGCTTCGTGTTGTTCCATGAACAGAATAGCTTTATTATCACTGCATGTTCCCATAAGACTCTAAGTCCTGTTTTTCAGGGGTTTGCAGTGCTGATGTGTTTAATAAAGTATAAATAAATAAAGTATGGACTTACCCACCCACAATCCTTCATGTTTGACATGGGGTGATTGTTCCCACAAGCATGCTGATGATGCATTCACCTCATAAATCATGGCGCACTGCTGTCCCCATCAAACCACATGAGCTGCATTTATAAGTCAGAGGTTTTTGTAACCCTGGTTTCTGGTTGTCGTGGCATTCTGTGGTCTCTCTGGCTGTGTGGAAGGCTACAGTTTCTCTCAACTAACTTCTATAATGTCATTATTTTGAAATAAATCCAAGTCCCCCCCTCTTTTTTTAAAAAATTTATTTATTTTTATATATTTATTTTTATTTTTTTCCCTTCATAATTTGCTAATTAATCCAATTTCATTACATTTATTCAAATTGAGAAATGATGTAAGGGGTATGCAGTTTGTGTGTGTACTGTGTATATGTTATGTGTTTGTGAAAAAATTTTGAAAAAGACAATAAACATATTGGCAAAAAATAAATAAATCCAAGTCAGGCACTTTGAATGGTAACATTTTTTTAAACGGAAAATGTGTAACTAGATGGTGAAGTTCCTGGAGAAATGGCAGTCGGCTGCTCGCTACCGCCATCTGACACCAACCACCACGCTCAAAAGAGCGGTTAAAGAGATGTACTTAATAAAGTGGCTAGTCAGTTGCTACCAAGTGATTGGCCGATCAGAAATTTGCACGGATGTCCAGTTGAACAGATATGAGCACGCTCAGCTGTGCATCAAAGACATCAGTGTCATCTGAGACGATGTCATCCGTCCTTTGATGTGACATTTTTTTAATATCTGAAAACTGTAAAGTTCGTGTCTGACAAAAGCAAAAGCGGCGGCTGATTGGGTGCAACAATCCCACCAATAAAGAGGCAGAAGAAGAACAGAAGGAGGGTGCAAAGAACTGTGGGTGGAGGTGGAGAGAAAGGGTGAAGGAGGGCAGAGGAAGTCAACAACCAGCAGCCCTCACATTCCTGTCACTGGAACGCACGCTTCTTCTTCTTCTTCTCTGTATTTTTGTTCGGCTCCTCGTCAGTGGTTTACTCTTCTTTTCTTATTTTTCCTCAGCCTGCACGACTTGAAGCATCTTTTCTTTGTCTTCAGCAGCTCCTGTAGGTCTGTGGAGGCTGGGAGGCCTCTCACCTCCGTTTGTGACTCCTCTGGGGGCTCATTCTTCTTCTTCTTCTAAAAACAAACCGTCGACCAATCACAAAGTGCGTATCCCGCGCATGGGCAGTAGCATCAAACCTCAGCTGAAGGGATTTGTAGTTTTTGAGTCCCCCTCAGCACAAAAGTGACTGATTCGCATTGGCCACCGCGCGGATCGTTCAACAATGATGGCCGCTTTGCAAAGTGAGCGTAAACACGTGAGAGGACCCGGGTCCCTGCAAGTCTTCAGGTCAGAATGTGAAAACCGCTACATTTACTTTAAGTGAAAAGGTTTATTTTGAAGTTTCCAATTGTTTCCGGTTTGACGCGCCTGCTGCTGAATTATTGTGAAAGTCGCAGCCGGAAGCGGGAGCTGAGCGGTGATGCTGAGGAGAGGAAGAGCATCCATCCTCCGCTGCAGGTTTCCAGGCCGGCGGCTGCGGGGTTAGGAACCGGAGCGGCGCTACGTGCGGTTTTGTGCGCCGTGAGCTCGGACTGCTCCCGGGGATCCGCAGCCTTCGGGCCGCCCCGCTGACACCCCGAGCCGAGCGATGGTGGATTTGACCGAGAGTGGCGCAGCGTCGCCCGGACGCAGCGGACACGGACAGGGCTCCGGCTCGGGAAACAACGGGAGGAAAACGTCGAAGAAGTCACGAACGAGAAGAGGCAAACGAGGCAGGAGGAGGAGGAACAAAAAGAACAACCGGAACAACAAAACCCCGCCGCCGTTTTTACCGCCGGAGGTAGCTCCCCTCCTTTAGCCCGGGGATTAACATCCAGCAGCTAGCTGCCGCAAACACTCACCGGGCGCAGGCTAATTGCTGCGGCGGTGTCTTTGCGCCGCACTAATAAGCGTCTATAATATGGCGAGGAAACACTTCGTTATTTAATACTATCTGCATGAAGAGCAGTCACCTCAAACCCCCACCTAATCACGTAACCGGTTCAAACACATGTTCAGCAAAGCTTCAACACGTCACTCATCACAGTTTCCAGTCAAATCAGCAGATTTTCTAAGTGAATTAACTGCGTGTTCATAACGAGAAGGTGCGTGATGACTCACTTCCGGTTCTGAATAGTTCGCTGCGGGTACAACAAACCCCTAGCAACAGCTAGCAACGCATAACTCTGATGGGTCCTTCTGACAGTCGTATAAAAATCACTTCCAGGCCTGCTAACATGTTGTATATGTGAATATAGTTTTTCATATTGTTGTATTAAGTGGTCATCAATAAGTCAGCAGGAAATATGACCTGTGAGTACTGTACATGCAGCTGTACCTGCATGCATGTCACATGTTGTAAGAAGGCGTGGCTTCAGATGGAGCTAAAGATGTAATGATGTGTTTTTACTGACATTTCAATCAGACGCACAACAGTAACTATTAAGCAGAACGTGACCTCATCTGATCCAACACTTACACATTTACACAACTTACTACACAATAAACATTTCTGAGTTTGAGCTGCACTTGAACCAAATTATCTGCTACATGTAAATCTGGTTCTTATTACTGTCCAACATAAAAAGTTCATTAAACAACAATATGTCCAATACTGTCTGTTTCAGCTATGAATGAATGTTACAATCATGACTTTTTCTAACAGTAATCAAGTTTTGGGCCTTAGAAGTATATAGTTTGTACTTTAAAGTCTGTAATTGACAATATTTCATTATACAAATGAAGGAACTTCCTTTAAACACAAGTATTCAAATGATTTATGGTGCAGCCATACTGAAAAGATGCCACTGACAGTCCAGAAATGTGAACAATGAATGCAGAGTCACAAAGTAAATACTTTATATTACGATAAACAAAGGAGCTGCGTAACACGACGCTTTCACAGGGTCCAGAAAGATCCAGCCATCCTCCTCTCTGTTTGAGCTGGAAAACGATGGAAGGACACTTTTGTGTAACTGTGGCTGTCGCAGCCAAACGCCGCTCAACAGTGCGACGTTATATTTAATTTCTCCAGAAACCTCCGTACTGTGCAGTGCATAGAAGTAGCGTTGTTAAGTGTTGTTGTACCCACGTTAGCAACAAGACGGGACCGGAAGTACACACTGCGCAGGTCACGTACCTTCTCTAAAGGACGCAGCGTGTCATGAGACGAGGTGGGCACTTTGATGGCGTCTTTGATGGCGAAGGCTCTCGCACACACGCATGGGTGGTGGTGGACGCAAGTTTCTCACCACAGAAATACACAGCAGCACATCTTCAAACGCACAGATAAACTAAGCCGAACGTTTCTGTAACAACATCCGAACGAGAACCAGAGCACAGGACTGTGAAAAAATCTCGAGCCGCCCCTCGTTTCTTTCTTTGTTGCTGGGCGAATTGAAAATGGCTGCAGTGATGTACTGAAACGTCTGAAATACAGGACATGTGGCACAGTTAGAGTTGGTACAGTTATATGGAGCTTGAAAGTCAGTATGATCCCACGCTGCTGCTCAGGCTGGGATCATCATAAGCCGAGGTCCAGGCTCTGATCCGTGACTGATAGTGTTCCACTGTGTGTTTTCCTACCCAGGCAGGCTGGAACAATGCATTGACAGTGTGTTTGGGGGCCATTGCCAGTAGGGACGTCACCATACCTGACATGTAGCAGTTGGTACTAATACCGTTCGTCATGGCCTGGGTTTTTGCGGTCTAGTTTTGTATGTTTTTTGACTTTTGGTTTTGAGATTCTTAGTTTTTACGTTCTGTTTATTGTATTCTCTGTTTATGTTTGAGCCTTAGTTTTAGCCCTGCCTTTGTTTACTGCGGTTTATTGTAAGCCTTTAGAGTTTTGAGTTTCTGTTCTAGTTTTATTGTGACTCCTATTACTTTCCTGTGTGCCATCTTCTTGTCAAGCTGTCTCGCGTCTGTGTTCTCAGCTGTGCTTCTCACTTCCTGTTTTGCTTTGATACCAGTTATGTTTCATGTCTTTTTCGGGTTTGCTTCCTGTCCCTGATTGTCTCGCTCCTCTCCCTCCTGTTGCTCGTTAGTCGATAGTGTGTGTATTTGTACCCTTACCTTTCCTATGTTTAGTGTCGTGTCGTCTGTTTAGTTTAGTTGGGCGTTCTTGATGTCTGATCTTGTCTCTCCTCCACATGTTAGAAGCTTAGTTTTGTTTCTCATGAATTGTGTTTACTTAAAGGACCTTTAGTTTCTCGTCTGTCTACGGAGTCCTGCATATTGGGTCCTCACCACACCCTGGGAATCGTGACACCAGTAGAATTATGTGATTCTTATAAAAAACTAAATACCACTGTTTAAACCACCACAGAACATCACAGGAAATCATTCCTGCCTGTGGACATCAAACTCTATAATTCATCCCTGTGACTCCTTCTGTACATAGTGTTCAGCTTTGAAGTTATTTATGTTGCATATTGCACTTTATACATACATATTTATATGTGTTAATCTTCATTTTTATGGCTTTCTGATTTCTATTTATTTATATAACTGAGCATCTTTAACAAAATACAATTTCCCCCTGGGATTAATAAAGTATTCTGATAAAAAAAAATATCCAGGGTACTCAAACATTGAATTGTTCCTTTAACTTCTCCCAAAGGGGTCGCCACAGCACATTGGTAATTTGGCAGAGGTTTTATGCCAGATAACTTTCCTGATGGAACTCTCCATGGTGAGAGGGGCTTGTGCCCCCACCCGGAATTGAACCAGTGACCTTTGGCTTATAAGGGGAAGGTGTAAAGCGTTGCACTGCGGGGACGCTCTTAGAACAGCATACAGAGGTGGGAATCCACAGAGACCCTGCGATATGATATTATCTTGGCTCAGGAGGTAGAGCAGGTCATCTTTCAGGTGGAGGTTGGTAGTTTGATCCCTGCCTCTTCCAGCCTACATGCCAAAGTGTTTTTGGGCAAGACACTGAACTCCAAATTGCTCCTGGTGCATCCATCAGAGTGTGAGTGAGTGTGTGAGTGAACGAGGCTTGTAGTAAAAAGCCCTTTGAGTTCTCAGTCGTAGAAAAGTGCTGTATAAGTACCAGTCCATTTTACTTCAATCACAGTAGGATATTACTGAGTATTGCAGTAACATGTATTGTGACAAATTGTTATTTGTTGCCTTTTTTAAGTGTAAATCATGTCCCCAGAGGTGAACTTGGTCAATGTCTGTTTTTTCTAAAAAGATACTGTTCTCTCTATTTTTATTGCTGCTTTAGTAACTGAAAAATTTAAAAAATAGTCGTAGACGATGGAGATGAACTGAAAAAGCAACTGATTTTATTGTTCCGGTACTAAAAAGTTACATCTGTACTTGCAGTTTATATAATAAGATAGTGATATGTGGTAAATCTGTATCAATAGAAGGTTGTGATATTATGCCGTATCATTTTTTTTCACCCACCCCTAGAAGTGCAACAGTTTTACACAGATGTTTTTGAAATCAGTACCAACATATCAGTGTTGTTAGTGTAACAATATGTTACATTACTGTGGCTGTGGAGCACAGCTGATTTCAGAATGCCAGTGCCAGTCTTGATCTAAATGGTGACGTTAATTTCACGATACATAAGAAGGATACAACTTTGGATGCTGTTAATATGAACTGAAACCTTGAAATCTGTTAACAGATCTGAATGGTGGTGTCTCATAGGTACTTCACTAAATTTCCTTCCTCGTTTTCACTCTTTGGTCAGAACACAAAGTACTTACAGTACCCAACTCCCGACTGCCTTCCTCATCCCAGCAGCTATCAATCAATATGAAGATTTTTGCCGTGGCGTTTGTAGTTTTTCCTGAGATCTCTTTAAAAAGTGACAAGAAAGTCTGGCAAAATATAAAGAAATGAGGGGTGGCTCAAGACTTGTGCACAGTATAGATTTCCGGTGAGCATCCTGAAAAGACGAAAGAACAGAATCTGATGTTGCACTTTGTCCCAAAACATTAAAAAAGCAGGTTATTGTTTTGTGTGTGTCTAACACAGAGATGTGGACAGACCTGAGACGTATACATAGAACAGATTGGACATTTAGAAGATAACAGATCCTGCTGACTGTAGAAGACAACAAAGAGACACTTTAAAAAGTGAAAGTAAAGGGACATTAAGACACAGACTTGGATACCTGAACCTGAAAGCCGCGTGTGACAGTTGGAAGCTGCTGCAGCGGTTTGCTCCCGGTCAGACACACAGACACTGTTGGGGTGTAGTGTTCCAGCTCCACCTAACAGGGTGGAGGTCAGTGCTCTGTGCACACCAGTGTGGGGAAGGCCTTTCCTTATGGACGCCACTGACAGGGCAGGCCACATACTGTTGTCTATAGAGCAGTTAGAGCCGTGTGCTGCTAACTCACGTCATTCTTCTCTGTTTCTGTTTCCAGGCTGAAGAAGGAAACATTGAATACAAGGTAACTAGCTTTTTATTCCCTTTCCTCACTGTGACAAACTTGTTTTCCAAGCTTTTTCTATGTGTAAAATGGCTAAAAGGCACCACAGACTAATCACATGTATTCTCAGTGGTGTAGCTTTTTTACTTAAAAAGTAACAACCTGTTACACTGATGGACGTCTTGATATCTTAGGATTTTATCAATACCACTATCAAAATGGATACTGCGTCTTGGTACCAATATATGTCAGTGCTCTTACCGATGCTACTTTTCCTACTTTTGACACATCATGTGAACTTCACAGTAAGCAGATATGAGGGTGTTGTGTGTCTCCGAGGTCCCCTTAGCCGGTGTCTGACTGCTGCGATTGCTTCTGCCTGAGTAGCATCTGGAGAAGTGTGAAAACTGAAGCCAGTGGTGTCCTGGGTTAAATAACGCTGACTGATTTTTAATGCGATAGCGAGTGTCACCTTACCTTGCACTTTCAGCTTTGCAGATGAGTACGTGGACGTGCTTCTCGATAATTTAGTAATGATCAGCCAAGAATGTTTACCGATGTTAAAACTGGTTCCGAATCGCTTCAGTTCAGTCTGGGGGTCTGTGGTCCCACGGGGTCTGGCGGTCGGGATTCCCGTTTTTCACCCAGGTGGCCTGGGTTTGACTCTCCTCTTGTCTGTTGTTAGCTCTGCTGTAAATTTCAAACTTTTAAAACTCATCTTGATTTCATTATGAATTTTAATCTTTAAGCTCCTAAAATATCTGTAAAAGTCTTAAAATAAACTTTATTACCCAGCAGAAACCCTGCTGCGTGTGTCCCTATAGCGGTCTCACTCAGCAGGGATTCCTGTCCTCTTACAAACATCGGAGTTCGGATGATAAATTTCACTGCTGATTTAAAGGAAAGGCTTGAAAAATGTTGTGATATCGTGGATATATAAAATACCAGGTGTTTCTGATGTGAAACATGACGTGACTTTTTTTTCACCTTTAATGTGACCTTTAACCTGTTCAGTTCAACTGAAAGAGAAACAAATCCATTCAGGGGGAAAATGTGAAAAAATAAAAAATGCAGCTGCTGGCGTTAAGTGTGCACACCCTAACATGCATACTTTGTTGAAGCACCTTTTGCTTTTAAGTGCAGCTTGCAGGAGTCTTGTCAGTGAGGCACACTGGCACGGCATCACTGCCTCACAGCAAGAAGGTCCTGGGTTTGAATCCGCCTGTCTGATGGGGCTCATATGTGTGGCGTTTGCATGTTCTCCCTGCGCTGCAGGTTTAGGTTAATTAGCGATTCTGAATCGTCTGTCGGTGTGATCGGTGGTCACCGCTCTTGTGGTGACCTGTCCAGGGCGTGCCCGCCTCTCGCCCTGTGACAGCTGGGATGGGCTCGAGCCACGTTAAGGCATTTACCTCATAGGTCCAAGCGTGGGTGGCGCTCTGTTTAAACTGTGTGGATATTTACCTGCTGTCATAATGCATCTTTCTCTGCCGTAGTTGAAGCTGGTCAACCCCACTCAGTATCGCTTTGAGCATCTGGCCACACAGCTGAAGTGGCGTCTGCAGGAGGGCCGTGGCGAGGCCGTCTACCAGATTGGAGTGGAAGACAACGGCCTGCTGGTGGGCCTGACCGAAGCCGACATGAAGGCCTCACTCAAGACTTTAAAGAGGATGGCAGAGAAGTAGGTCACCTTGTGCGGCTTCTTAGTTTGTCTGCTGACATTTGAAAACGTTTCTTCACCGTGATGTGGCCCATTGGTTTTGGACTCTACATTTTAACGCCTAATCGTTAGCATTTCGACTGCTGCCATGCAGGATCCTTTGCAGCCAGAAGTGACCGTATTTGGATGAGAGCGTGGGGTGTTACCAGCTACAAGCTGTACAGATGCTCGAACACGCGGCTCATTAGTCCTGTGTAACAAACTGATGTAATGATAACATTTCACTCCCTAAAACTGAAGCTTCCTAGCTGGTCTGTATCACACACCATAATCTTTTTTCAAATAATTTCATTAAAGGGAACTCCGGCTATTAGCGCTCGTTGGCCTCAATATCTTATTATCCTATTCTACTGAAATTCATTGTTAGTTACTTTAAAAATCTTATCTGTTTACTACTTTTTTTGACCTGTGGAGGTCGCCATTACTTTACCTACACAATGCGTTCTGGAACGATGATGTAAATCGGTTGCAGAATGTGACTTGCTGTTTGTGGCCTGGATCTTCCTTTACCATTGAACAGTGGATATACACGAACAGTGCCGCACTGCGCCGCTTTTGGTTGCAGTTTCCAGTCAAAAGGCAACAAAAGCAGCGACATAAGTCTTCGCCACTTTCCGAGTGATGAGGAGAGCCGAGTGGGAAAACGCCTGCGTACGAACACGACTTCCTAAGAACTCGCGTTTATGTTCTCCGCGTTTCTCTCCTGCTAAAGGGCACTAACAGGGCGCTGATGGTTATAAACAAAGGCTGAAACCAAACGCCGTGCCAACAATTTTCTGTCACAAGGTGCCTAAACGCCGCAGGAGAAGCGTCAGAGGCAGGAAACGCTGGATGCTCTCCTGCTGGCATGCAAACAGCCGGCTCCCCCCCACCCCGTCACAGCCTCTGAGTGTACACAGAGGAACCTGACGACCAGCCGTCAGCACATAGGATGCAGCGGTACAGGGGTCAGCAGATGTGCAGTACTCGATCACTGCGGATCATATTTACGCAGGAAGAAGACTGTCGGTCACAGGATATGTTGCTTTCAGATGATGAATCACGCGAGGAACGTCAGCGCCATTAATATTTAATGTTTTCCTGTTTATACTTAGTTTTGGAAACAGCTGGAGGTGTGAATTTCTCTTGGGGATGAATGAAGTATTTATCTAATCTAATCAAGTCTTTTGTGTGATTTACCGTGTTTGGTGTATAATACTATATATAACGCACTACTTTTATCCATGGTAGAATACATCTGATCCTGTTGCTTGCGGTGAACAGCTGCTGACAGAAAGCGGCGCTCCCCCTGAGTTGGCAGGAAGTTTTTGTCCCACGTGATCGTCCTCATTTTCAGGTGTACTTTCAGTGAATTCTTCATCATTATCTCTGCCAGCGCGCTCGGGTTCAAACTGAAAGGGCTGAGCGGAAGTTATGAGCCAGTGCACTGCTGCAGCCGTTTGACGTCATTACCCAGAATGCATCACAACGTAAACAACAACGATGGCGCCATGATATTTTTAAGATCACATTTTTATAGCTGAAGCGAATTTTTACCGCGCAAGGTCTGTTACTCCTCCCAGCCTGAGTTCCCGTTAAAATGCTCCAGATGGCGCCAAGCGCACAAATATGATGAAGTCCAGTTAGCCGAGGTGACGCCCAGCAGACAGACAGACAGCAGCTGCTTCTGGCAGGACATCTGTCAGTCAGTACACAGACTAACACAGAGTTTTGTTTCTGCCCACGAGTCTAATATTCACTCTTTTTATTCGCTGTCGGTCTCTAACAGCTCCAGAGAAGCAGGTCAGTCGCTTTACCTCCATAATGGTGCGCAGTGTTTATAAGCTGGTCTCTGTCTGCGGTGGGTGGCTTTGTGTTTGGGGTTAGTGGGTTACCCATGGCTGCTGCTGCTGCAGGAAATGGCACAAACGAACTGGACAGGAAACCAGTGTGATTTACATCAGAATCAGAATACTTTATTGAAATGCTGATGATGTACCTGCATGTAGCTAAAGCAAAAACCATCTTGGTTAAGTCTGAATATCAGCAGTGCAGAGCAGCAAACTGGAAATGGCTCAGAAGTGACTGCTGGTTGACATGTAGTCCTAATCGACTGTTAATATCTGCTTAGCTTTCCTCCCACAGAAGCAGAAAAATCTGCTTTAATAAATATTTAGCTGTGAGCACAGATAGCGGACAGGACTAGACGTTGGCCTGTATGTCGACTCACATCATGCTATTGTAGATTTTGATTTTGCAGCTGCTGCCTGTTAGAATGAATCTGAGCTAAAATAATTATCTTTTTTCACAGGACTTTGCAGTGGTTCCAACAATGTTTAATGCAGCCATACACTCACTGGCCACTTAATTAGGTACACCTCGCCAGTACCGGGTTGGACCCCCTTTGCCTCTTTTAATTCTTCATGGCAATGATTCAAAAAGGCACTGGAAACGTTCTTCAGAGCTGTTGCTCCGTGTTGCTGTGATAGCATCACACAGTTGCTGCAGATTTGTTGTTTGTTTGGATCTCCTGTTCCCCCACGTCCCAAAGG
>VUQH01035003.1:0-10153 GCA_015106775.1 Etroplus canarensis
TCATAATATCACTTCATATTATGCACTTCATAATAAGGCTTTTGTTTACAGTTCCAAAACAATGACAATAATAAAAATCACAATCAAGTCACAAGATCACTGCAAAGTGATCATCTACACTACATCACAGTACTGTGTGAAATGTTCATCAGTCCCAGAAAGTAACCCACAGTTCTGTGTGTCACAAAGTATCCCTGCATAACATTCATCAGTCACAGAAACCAAAGCACAGGTCACTATCCTCAGTTCTGCTTGGCCTACTGGTTGTCATCAGGACCACGGAGGATTTAGGGAGCGTTTGCAGAAGAGGCAGAAGTGTTAAGGAAAGGTGGGATAACGACAATGCAGATAAGTTGCTGAAGGTGTCAGGAAGTTCATTTCCGTGTCCAAATTTTGGTCGAGTCTAAATTTTTGAGGCAGAAATTTTGCCCTCTCCCGAAGGCGCAAAAACACCGAGAAGTGTTCAGGAATGATAAAGACAGTGAAAGGAAGCTTTCAAGAATATGCGGAGAGGTTGCGGATTTACTAAATTCGCATTCCGCGTCTTGTCCATGCCCTAGTGGACACTAGGTTTTACAGTTTCTGAAGCAGTGTCACCTGAGGGGTCAAAGATCATATGCATTCCTCAGTGGGTTCCCACCTTGCCCTGTATGCACTGAGATGTCTCTAAATTCTCCAAATCTTTTCACAATATTCTGCCCTGTAGATGTCAAAAGCCCCAAATTCTCTGTAGTCTTGCACTGGGAAATGTTTCTTTTGAAATAATAATTCTCTCTTGATCAAAGAAGTGAGACTCGAGCCATCCTTGCTTGCAAACAATAAACCTGTGATGGATCTCCTTTTATATCCAATCATGATATAATCACCTACTCCCAGCCTTCTGCTTGATGTGGAGTCTTTCACACGGCTGTTACTTAAATGGCTGTCCATTTCTCAATCTTATTTTACCTCTGTCTTAACTTTTGAGTGTGTTGTAACTATCGAATTCCACATTTGTGTAGATTTAAAAAATTAATTAAGTTGGTCACTAAAATCATTGAAAACTTTTCTATTTTTGTCAATTAAATAATATAACTAGCTACAAAGGATGAATCTACTTCTTTAGACTCACTCATCTCTGTCTCCGTCAAGTTAGAGTAGAAGAACTACAGTCAATTCCAGCTTTCCTTAGTGGTGTTGCCTGTCATGTTGGCTTGCACAACGTTGAGGATCACCATCTCCCACCTTGGAGGGTGAACGGGATCGGTCACGAGACTCCACCACCGAACGAATGCAACTTGGGCGCACTTGCCTCTCTTAGGAAGAGCGTCAGAGAGGGCTACATGCCACTGAGTGTTTTGACTGTGGCCAGAGCAGCTGCAATGTTGCATAGTGCTCAATGCACTCTTTGGCCAAAAGAGTTAGTCCACCACACATAGTGGTGATATTGGTGGGCCAGACTGAAAAAAACCTACCCTGGCTTAGGATTCCTGCTAAGCACTGCTTCAATCATGACTGTACTGATCTTCTGGCTTTTGTTGATTCCATGTTGGTGAATAAGGCTGCCATTTTGCAGGCGCCAATGTACAATGTGGGGGGGGGGGTTTGGTGCCTTACTCAAGGGCACCTCGGCAATGCTCGGGGGGGTGAGCCGACATCTCTCTGGCCTCCAGTCCACCTCCACACATATCCATGCTGAGGTCTTGAACGGCTACCCTAAGCAACCCTCTGGCTCAAAAGCAAGTCCTCTGATGCAATGAGCCACTGCCACCCTCAAAGCTTAGTTAGCACAGCAGATAGAGCTACCTATCCAAGCCCTTTCTGTGGCTCTTTATGTATCTGCCCCAAATGGTTAACCTCTCAGTAAAGTCATTCCCTTCATAGCTCCATTACAGCTCAGTCTTTCTGGTAACCACCATAAAGAAATCTAATTTTATCTATTTCGCACTCCTGGTTGTTTGTGGCTTGTGAAACATAACCTCAATTTTGATTGGTCAGCTGGTAAAGTGTTGGAATGGAGTTTACTTTGTCATTTAGAGTGTTTAAAATCCACTATCCAATCAGGAACGTTTAGATTTACCACCACCATCTCCTCTTGAGCTCACAACAGTTTACCCGAATTTCATGACTGGCAAAGGTTTTAAGTAAGAGATTGTGTTATTGATCTGCTCACTGGTGCTTCTCTTCCTTCTAGCCAGCTGTACAATTTTTTACCTCCTGAATGAGAAACCATGGAACGCTACATCTCTGATTCACTTGCTGCTGGAAAAATTTTCTCCTGTTGGGGTTGGGTTCTTCTTCGTGGGAAAAACGGATAGCACACTCAGACCTTGTATTGATCATCGTCGTGACCTTAATAACATCATGATTAAGAATAAGTAACCTTTGCCACTGATTAATTCTACTTTTGAGCCCCCCCAGAGAGCTAACTGGCTTCTCTATGTTGGATGTACACACTTTCTACTGTCTTTTGTGAATCTGAGAGGAGAATAAATGGAAGACAGCCTTTCATGTATGTCAGGTACTTCAAAGATTACTGGAAAACTATTCATCAAAGCTGGAAAATGTGAGTTTCATGTCCAGTCTGTGAATTTTCTTTGTTACATTATTGAGAGTGGGGAGGTGAAGGCGGACCCTAAAAAAGTTAAATCAGTGGTTTAGTGGCCTAAGCTTTCCAGCAGGAAGCAGTTACAACATTTTTGGGTTCCGCAAACTTCTACTGTAGATTCATTTGTGACTACAGCAAGATTGTGGCACCTTTGACTGGTCTCACCTCCACTAAGCAATCTCTCGAATGGAACGATGCTGCTAACTCTGCGTTCCCGACCCTCAAGGAAAAGCTTACCTCTGCTCCTGTCTCAGTTCATCCTGATCTCTCTCATCAGTTTGTCGTAGGACACCTCAGTCACCTCTTCTTCGGTCATTTCAACTTCTCATCACCTGCTGCTTTGGGCCCAGAAACACTGAAGCAATTTCCCCCCCTGGAATTCATGAAGTACTCTGATTCTGATTCTAAACTGGATGCATTATCCCAGCAGTTGTCTCCTGTTTACACTCCTGAGGAACCGGAAACCATTCTCCATTCCTTTAATGTTGAGATATAAGGTTTTCCAGTGACAGGTTCACATGTCATCCACACGTTAACCATGTTTTGCAGGAGTTTTTGGTGGTCTACTATGGAGAAGGAAGTCTGCTCTTTTGTCTCTGCCTGTTCTGTTTGTGCGCATAATAAGACTCCCAATTCACCACCTATGGGGCAGCTCCTTCCTTTGCCGGTTCTTAGTCATCCATGGTCATGCATTGGTTTGGACTTGCGCATGGGTCTGCCACCAGTAGAAACAGTGTCATCCTCTCCATAGCTAATCGTTTTTCCAAGGCTGCTTACTTTGTTGCACTGTTTAAGCCTCCCACAACTCTCCAGAATTGCTGCTACAACACCTTTTCAGGATCCATGGAACAATCTCAGATGTGGTCTCCCAATTTTACATCACAGGTCTAGAAAGCTTTTTGTTCTGCTCTTAGTGCTACTGCCAGTCTAACTTCTGGTTTTCACCCACAATCGAATGGCCAAACTTAGTGGCTGAATCAAGAACCGGACTGCATCACCTCTCCCAAAAATCCTTTTATACTTCTGTGAATAGAGGATCTGTTTACGGACAGGCATAAAAGTGGGTCTAAAATAAAGTTTGTGATTGTCAGTGAAATCCAGTTCATTTGGTTGCAATTGAATTTGTGTATAGATTACCAGTGAATTTAAAAGATGAAAGATCAAGTCTGAAATAATAACAAAACACAACAGTGATCTGACCATTTATTAATGGAGAGCAAAAAAATCCATGAATCATCCTGCATTAAATCATCATGAGTCATGCATTAGTTTAGAATTATTGAAGATTTATGTCTGTTTTCAGCATAATTATAACATGACATATTAATATAGCCAAAACTAAAAGACAAGTTTAGTTTAAACCTTTTATCCAAATCCCAAATAAGTAATCTCCAAGTGTCTGTCTGTCTCCCTCTCTGTCTCACTCTCTCTCTCTCTCTCTCTCTCTCTCTCACACACACATATGCACGTCAGGATATAAATGGAGGAGATAGGAGGTTGGTAAGAATTAGCAGTCAGTCCAACAGTTAAAATTCCTGCTGGCCAGGTGGAGCGCTATAAAGTGTCCCACAGACACCTGATGATCTGCTTTGCTTTCCACTTGGCCAAAGCAACACACAGCTCTACGGACTGCTGGTCTCATGCCATATAATAAGAACATCTCCCTGAGTGCCTGTATAACTGAGTAAATGAATTTTATACAGAGCAGGTTCTCAAGATTCAAGCCAAAAGCATGACTGAAATACTGAAAAATGGACCCCTATTAGCAGTGCTGAATATATCCTGGTTTTCATAAAGACTTCAGCTCAACATTATCTTTAGCATTACCCTATGTTGAAAAATGTAGCTCTATTTCAGTTTCTTTTCCTTTTCCGTTTGCTTTTTTTGGCTGTTTTTTATAGGGCTTGTAAAAATATCAAAGGTCATATAGATGGAAGTATATTTCAGCTTCACTCACCCACTCAAATCCTAATTTTTCTTTGGAAAGCTTCAATTATAAACCTCTGGGAACAACATTGATGTAGGTAAAACATTTTAATGCAGACTCCCAACAGCTGAAGAAAGCTATTTAAAACTCAGCTTTGGGAATCTCAGACTGGAAACCATGAATCAGTTTATGTGAATGAATGGCTGTGACACTATGACAATTAATTCAAGAATGTGAGAAGGAGAAAAATAAGGAGATTTAGATGAGATTTTGACTACTGTATTATAACCTCAGGAAATCAGATTCAGAATACCTTATTAATCCCCAAGGGGAGAGGGGTGGGTGTGTAAACGTGTTCACACAATACCCATCAGCACAAGGTAAATCTCTTTGTAGTTCACACCGATTTCCATAATGCTGCCAGACACTTTACTTTTTACTTTGCACGAGAATTGTCCCATGGTCTTACTCCTTCTCAGCGTGAAGCCATACTGCTGCTCATTTTTCGTCTACTCTCTTCTTAATCTAGCTTCAAAAAAACTTTTCTCATATCTTCATGGCATAGCTCATCAGCTTCATACCTCTGTTACAGGTATGTCAACTGGACCAACTGCCTTTCCACTCTTCATCCTTTTCATAACTTTCCTCACTTCCTCCTTACTAATCCTCTGCAATTCTTTATCACTAGCTGTCCTTCATCTGTCCTCCAAGCTTATTTTTTCAATCATTATCTACTCAAAGTACTCCTTCCATCTTCTCAACACACTCTCTTGACTCATTAGAACATTTCCATCTCTATCCTTAATCACCCTAATCTGCTGCGCATCCTTTCCAGCTTGGTGTCATCGTTCTGTGTTCTTTGAGTTCTATTCCTGCATTATTTTTGCCTCGGTCTAGCCCCTACCTTTCCTTCATCATGTTTATTGTTTAGTCTGTCTCTGTCTCCTGCCCTGTCTATGTCCTCATCCATGTCAAGTTCACTGTTGTGTTGCAGTCTTGTCCTTGTTTCCTGTTTTACTTTGAAACCTGTATAGTCTTGTGTGTTGTGTTCAGTTTGGCTTTCTGCCCCTGATTGTCGCCACCTGTGCTCCTCACCCTCTTGTCTCTTGTTAGTCATTAGTCTGTGTATTTAATCTCTCTCTGCTTTCAGTTCTTTGTCCCATTGTTGATGTTATTCCCATGCCTGCTTCTCATGCATTATGAGATGTCTGTTCCTATGTTTACTGCATTTTGGATTGTTCATTGAACTTTGCCACTTTGGTGAGTTGGCTAAATAAAGCCTATTTAAGTTCACCTTTCTGTCTTTGAGTCTGCATATTTGGTCCATCCCTGCTCTCACACGCAAACCATGACACTCAATCCTTCTGTCTTGACAAATGTTACAAGTTCTTCTCTGCATCCTTGGTGTCCAGCCTCTCATACAACTCTCTACAAGCCTTTTCCTTTGCTTTTGCCACTTCTCTTTTGGCTGTGCGCCTAGACTCCCAGTACTCCTGCCTACTTTCTTTGTCTCCCTGGCAATCCCACTTTTTCTGTCAGCTTCTTCCTGAATACTTTCCTGTACTTCCTCATTCCACCACCACGTCTCCTTGTCTTCTTTCCTCTGTCCAGAGGACACACCAACTACCTTCTTGGGTGTTTCCCTCACCACTTCAGCTGCACTTTCCCAGTCATCTGGTAACTTGTCACTACCACCCAGAGCCTGTTTCAACTCCTCCTTTAACTTTGCACTACATTATTCCTTCTTCAACTTCCTCTATTTTATTCTTTTCTCTACCTTCACTGGTTTCCTCTTCTTGCTTTCCAAAGTCATCCTACAGACCACCATCTGATGCTGCCAAGCACTGGTAGTACACTGGCTTGTGATCCCCAATAGCTGGGTTACACTTCATGCTCACAGTAATGATGCTATAGTTGCCAATTCTAATACAGACTTTCCGTTTAAGGGGGAAACATGGAAAATATATTCCACAAAATATATATTTTTGACTTCAGTATATGAATCAGACTAAAAATATATAATATAAAAATATCATTTCCTGACCACTGTGAAAGGATAATATCCCATCAGATTTTCAGCTTTAAATGACTGACCATCGTTTCTCAATGTCATCTTTGAAAAATAGTTTCAAAATAAAAGTCATGCCAATATCTTGAATGAAATGTTGTCATCTGCTCAACATCCTTCTTAAACATCCCTTCAACATCCTTCTAGGACTTTCTAACAAGAGGAAGTTTCTGTTTAAAAACAGTTTTATTTTTTACTATTTAAAACAAAATAAAATAGACAAAGCATTCTTGAAAAGTCAGTTTGTGATCTTTCACTTTGGAGGACCTTTTGGGCAAAGTGATTCAGATACTGTTCAGACTATTTCAATGCCATCAATGAGCAGAGGGGCTATATGACAGTTATAGTTGTGATGTTCATAAAGTAATACATAGTGTGACCAATTTACACTTTGATAAAAAAACAGGCCCCCAGTCTGAATATGTGGAGAGGATGATGCCTGACTGAGCACAAACATTTTATAACCCAGAAATTTGTCAATCAAATATTGTGTTGAAACACAAAGATATGTACATTTGTTTTCTTTAATGCAATCATAAATTGATACATCTATTTTTGTAGGACATGGTCTGACTGTTTTGCACATGGGATGATCTCAGGAGGAATGAAGACAGAATGACAAAATACAAAGAGGAAGGCAGGAGCCGACGTGGGTGATGTTAGATAGTGAATATATTTAGATCAGGGCAGATACTTACAAAGGACTGAAAACACACAAAGATGGGATGTTGACCACAAAGGAAAACTGAGGTGAAGGTAGGTAAAGAGAGGGAAGCACAGAAGACAGGGAAAGATACTAAGAAACATGAGAACTGAACCACTGAAAAATAAGAACTTGACAGATCACATCACAGAGATACAAGCTTAACTGATATCATCTCTTTAGTGTTGCCACAGTGTTCTTCTATCTCAGCATGTGACTTGAAAGGATGACAGGGAACTCCCACAGAGAATTCCATATTCCAAATGCCAGGTATTTTATCAGCAATGCTCCACACTGTAACAAACATGGAAAAAAATCCTGCAAAGCCCTCCGCCCATAAGCCATCAGGCATCTGTGAAAACAAAACCCAACAAAGCAAAACACTCAAGGCTCGAAAACACTCAATAAATCAAACATTGCCTAATTACGCAAATTAGAGTTACACCAAAACTGAGCCCCTCTCTTTAAATACTGTTTATCATTCTCTCATTGGATAGTTTGGCCCAGAGAGCAACTCCTCTCCTAACTAACCTCTTCCTTCCTCCTCTCCTTGTCCTATCCTCTTTATCTCTCATCTCCTTCTTTCTTGTCTACCTCTTTAGGGAAATTCCTAATTACTTTGTTGGGATATAAACAACTATGCATGTGCATAAGAAAATACACAAACACTGCAAAAATGTTGCCCTTCAGCTTTCCTTGATTTTGTTCTCTGTTTAGAAGCTGACTTGACCCCACGCAGACCCCAGATTGGTCTGAAGTTATAGGTATAATATCTGAGCCAACTGTCTTTCCACTCTTCCTCCAAAAGTTGATGAAAAGTGGAAAGACCATGTAGTCTAAAGGGTGGTCAGTATGACTACAAAATGTAAGTACATTACAGTACATTGCACATCCCTCTGTAACCATCTTAAATGTTTCTCCCTGGTACTTCTGGCAGCTTGCAAAGGTGCTTTTTCTAGCTCAGAGCTTGGACAGCAGAGAGAGAAAGCAGGCTGGCAATGAAATGCTTATAAAATAACCTCAAACACACACTCTCACACATGTTCTGAAATACACATAGCTGGCACCAGAGTTTCTGGATTTCCCCCTTCTATAATTGTGTTTGCCTGGGACCTGCAGTGATTTCTAAGCATCACCCACTGAATACAGCAGACGAGTAATCATAGTGGAGTTGGCTGATGAGAGATGTGTGTGGAGCGACGCTCCACTGTGACGCCTGCAGCTTTTAACGCTCCTGAATCCAAGCCAGGCATGGCTGAATTCCATCCCATCCCATCAACTCTCATTGTTTTTGTTAGATTACATCAGACCGGCCAGCATTCAGCGACCACACACACAAACACAGAGTCAAAAGTAAAGGGAGAGGGAAAACATAACTCACAGAAAAATGAAGTAAAATATGAGGTATAATGTCAACACATCAGATCTGTGTCACATCAGTTACTCAAACTTTATGGAACACAATTCCAGAACAAAAATTCTTTGAGCACAAATATTCTCAGAAACTTGTTACAAAAAGGGATTTTATAGTAAGAATATTTTTCCTGTGGGTCTGTTTTGGACCCATTTTTCATGTAAAGAGACACAGAAATGCAGAATGGTTTTCCAGACGCCTTAATAATTATAGTGATTTGACTGGCCATACACACTGTGTCTATGCTTGTTCTCCTATCTGTAGGATTAATCAACATTATCATATAACAAACCTATCAGCTTATGTTTTGGCCACCATTTAAAGTTGTTACTGCTGGTCCTGAGAAAAATGATTTTCTGTTAGTTTGCAGTGCCATGGTCGGCACGACAGACCACTCCAAGAAAAAAACTGAATGACTGTGTCTTCAAAAACAACTTTATCTTCAAGAGCCTCCCGCTGCTATCATGAAAGATCTCTTTAGAAGAGCTAAGGAGGGAGCAGAGAGGGGATTCTGGAGGAGATTAGATCATTAACTGTGGACCCTGTATACAGAAGCTCATGTAGTGGGATGACTTAGAAATGCAACACATTAAAGTATCATACATTAACATAACATAGACACTTAGGATAGATACTGTGAAACTATTACTATAACATTACAGTTGTTCCCCGGTCTGGGTGTTGAATTGTACTTTGGGGACAGGGACAGGACAACTTGGGGATGTTTTGTAAATTCTTTCTGCAAAAAACTGCTGTTTCTGGGACAGTCACCTTGATTTGAGGTATTTAATTGAACTGAATTATACTTTATTCATCCCAGAGGGAAATGAAATTGTTTCAGGAAAAAAATGAACAAGAAATTAAAAAACGCTTATCATTAATCATTCCAAAGAGTCATTGCATAAGGCTTTTGCTGTGGGCGGGAATGATTAGATTAGATTAGATTAGATATACCTTTATTGTCACTATGCAGTGAAATTACAACCTTCCAACCATACATACATTACACATACATCACATGGGGATGACAGGTCAGAGAAAAACACTGAAAATACACAATACATAGGAAGGGGAGGAGAGAAAAAAGCTCCCCCCAGACTGAGCTCCCTAAAGGAGAGCAGTTTGGGAACAGAAAAAAACACCTCAGCACAAAAAAAGCACATGAATCTTCACACCTCAAAAACACATGACTTGCAACCGGGGAGGGTATCAGGAAATTAGAGTTTTCCGATGGTGACAGCAGCAATCCTATCCTGCTGCCCGATCCAGGCGCTGGACTCGGACCCACTGGCAGCATCGGGTGGACAAAAGCATTGGAGGCGTTTGGAAGTGCGTAGGGGGGAAGTGATTGCATATCTGTAGTCTGTATGTGTGTGTATCCCGTGTTCAACTCGAGATAGAGTTCCCTTTCACCCAGTCTGAGCAAAAAGTCAACCATTCCCTAGCTGATGCAG
>VUQH01035004.1:0-16137 GCA_015106775.1 Etroplus canarensis
AAATATTTTTTGTTGTGTTTTTTTTTGTTTTTTTTTTTTTATATTTATATATATATATATAATTTTCTTTTTTTTTTTCAGCATGTGGTTATTTATTTAAATATTTGTACACATCTGTTTCCATGCCCTTATAGGAAAGCTCAGCTGTTTCCCTTACTTAATTATCTGCTTAGATTCAAGTAATCTTAGCAAAGATATTAGAGGAACAGACCCTTTGGCAACAGAAAATGAAGACACGGAAAGCACAAGTGAAGCAAGACCCCAATAAAAGTCAGGTGTGAAATTAAGGAAAGATGTTAAACAGTAGGTTGCTCTCAGTAACATCCTTGGATCTATATTAATTATCATCAAAGTATCACTTATTATTCACGTACAGAAGCTGTTGTTATAATAGGAGCTCAGACAAAACTTGGAAAATGTCTTCTTAGTAAAGATGCAAAGGGACAGAACAACCTTAATGCCAAACACTTTCATTTTTTCTTTCATTTTTAACAAACAAACAATTATGCAGCACCTTTTTGTAAATAAACATAGAATAAGAATAAACAAAAGACCCCAGATAATACAAGCTGTGATACAATAAGAAGCAAGGCTAAAAGATGTGGAGCAGCAATGCTGAAACACAGCAATTTCACCAGTAGTAAACATGTAAATGTAGTCATTACAGCATATGGTGTTGCTTGTTTGTGTGGCTATCACATTACACAACTATGTACATCTGTATATTTATCTGAAGTGCAAACCTGAACCTACCTTGTCCACCAACACCAGCTGCTTTGTTTATTGGGTGACTTAGCTGCTGGTGTAATTCTCTGCCCTGCTGTAGATCATTCACCTTGGAATCTTGGACATCTCACTTCCCTTACCTCTCCCATACACATTCTTCCCTTGTGACCCCTTCCATACTTCCTACACACTGTACCTCCTCCATTACCTCTGCTTCCCTGTTCATATTCTCCTCCTCCCTTCTCTCCAGCCTATCCCATAATTTCCCTCTCTCTATCATAGAATAGTGTCCTTAGTCAGTTCTCTGTGGGTTCCCTCAGAAACACATTAACTCTTCAATTTTTGGCCTATTTAAAAAAAACACACTCACCTTGACAGTCAGGCAAGGGCACACACACACACACACACACACACACCTACATACATGCTCACAGTCAGTTGCTTTTCCTACCATCAGTGATTCAGTTATTCATGCTTCCCAACTCAGATGAAGAAATATTGTATTTGATAGTGAGGCTAAAAATATTTATACATTACTGCCTATTACTGATAGGTAAGCACATACATTAAGTAGGTGCTTATGTGGACTATGCATACATTAGAGTTCACACACACACACACACACACACACACACACACACACAACAACAACAACTACAACAACTCATATAGAGCATAAGTGGCATAATATATTACTTCAGCATGTGAACCTGTGGGTGTTGTCAGGACAAACTGTTAAGACAAAAGAAGAGGATAGAGAAGGACAAACTGGTGCAGAAGAGAGTGATAGTAGAGAGCAGTTGTGTAAAGCCAGGGAGGTGTCAAATCTATTTCTAGGCATGAGAGGGGACACTTCTCCCAGATATATAAACTAACATCATACTTTCAGTGGGGATGAAGACTGTGTAAGCCAGCCAGAAAAGAAGCTCATTTGTTTTCTTTTGCACCATTTGTTCATCTGGAATTGTGCAACTAATTACTGATAGAGCATAAACATTTGCTTTTGTGATGTAGCAAAGAGTTTAACAGCTAGTTCAATTTTCAGAATCTCTAAACCATCCCTGATTCCTCCACTGTCCCACACCACAAAAAATAAATAAATAAATAAATAAATAAAAAGCAAAAGCACACTAGCTACCACATCTCTGCGTTTTCTCATTTAGCTATAGTGTCCCTCAGGAGCAAGTTCTGAAAGCAAGTAAGACAGAAAGATTGAGAAAAAAAGAGTGAGAGCAAAAGTGTCCAAACTGTCCAGTCCTGTAAAAAGGAAGAGCCCATTAAATGAGAGCAAAGGTAGAAACAGAAAACAAACAAGTAAAGCTCAAAAGGCCTGAGCTGCCGCTGAAAGCAGATGAGTGATTACACAGGTAAATGCAAACCCTATTTCCAGAAAAGTTAGGCAAATAACAACAATCTGTAATATGTTAACTTAAGCAACCCTTTATTCAATGGCTAAAGTAAAAAGAAAAGGTTTTCAATTGTTTTACCACCTAATTTAATTGTATTTTGTAAATATACACAAATTTACAATTTGATGACTGCAACACAGTCAACAAAGTTGGGACAGAGTTGTGTTTATTGCCATGTTGCATCACCTTTCCTTTTGATAATACTTTTTAATCCATTGTTTGATTCTCCTCTTCATGACGTGCCATGCATGTAACATAGGAGCTAGATCTCCATATTTATGAAGCCACACTGTTTTAGCTCATGCCAAATGTGGTCTGGCATTATATTTCTGAAACAAGCATGGCTGTCCTGGGAAGCGATGTTGCCTCGATGGCAACATATGTGTCTCCAAAATCCTAATATAAATCTGAGAGTAAAATGATACCTTCAAGTCTCCAAATTCTAAGAAGCTTTTTACATATCATGCAGTGTTCAAGTTGAAAGACCTTAATTCTCTCCAGTCTTACATTGAGAAATGTTTCTTTTGAACTGAGTAACAATTCTCTTGCAAATAGGGTTAGCCATGACTCAACATCCTTGCTTCCAAAGACAGAGCCTTTGATGGATGCTACTTTTATACCCAATCATGATACCTCACCTGCTCTTAATGTGGAGTGTTCCAAACTGCTGTTAATTAAATATTCTGTGTGCTATTCAATGTTATTTTAACTCTGTCCCAACTTTTGTTGAGTGTGTTGCAATCATCAAATTTTAAATTTTTTGTGTATTTACAAAATACAATTAAGTCGGTAAGTGAAACTATTTTACTACTTTTGTCAGTTAATAGAAGGTTCACTTGAAGTAACATATCAGATTTGAGTTTTTATTGCATTTTGGAAAATATCCTACCATTTCTGGAAATGGGTTTTTATATTAGCTGTAAAAAAATCAAGAACAGAGAGTAAAACAAGATGAGGAGATGAGGCTGGAAAACTAATAAACAAATGCCATACATACGTTAATATAATTTAAGATAACATTCCTTATTTACAGAAAGAAAGAAAGTGCATTGGTTTTTGCTTGTTGGTTTGTTTGTCACTGTGATATGATATTGGTTTATGAAATAGTGTGTGAGGTCTCCAGAGAGCAGTGCTGGTTGTACAGTTTGACTGCAGCAGGAAGGAAAGACCTGTAGTATCTCTCCTTCGTCTTCATTCCTCATGCATGGGGTGGGAGATGTTGTCCATCAGGGATGTCAGCTTAGCTAACATTCTCACTTCTCTAACCACCTGCACTGGCTTGAGGGGGCACCCCATGACAGAGCAGGCCATCTTAATCCTGTTGATGTTTCCTTGGTCTACAAGTATTTACTTGCAAGCCCACATTCATATGCATTTAATATTAGAAGTATAATGGTGCATCTATTTGTCCTGAACAAATCTTTAAGTGATATTTGGACAGCAACCTACTTAGTTTTGTTTACTTTTTGTTATATGAAAAGACTACAGTCAGAGGTTTATTTATGTCAATGGACTCGCACTCCTGGAACACATATTCTAGACTTGGATTTCCACTCACAGCCTTTTACAATGTATCACTAGCGTAATTAACTCTGAAAGGTAGCTAGACGCTTTTTTCACAACATTTTAATGTGTTATTTTACAAAACAACAGACAAAATTAATGTTGTTTTTTTTTGTTTGTTTTTTTTTTTTAGTTTTTATGAAAATGGTGTTTTTTGGACTCAAATCAGCTAGGAAAAAGTTTTTGGTCTAGTGAAGTCTCTTTTGAAATTATCTTCTCACGTGCCACTGTGACCTTTTCTTGGTTTGAGATGGCCATACAAAGTCACCCAGTTCTGTTAGCATCTCACCATTTAGTTCTTAGTATTTGAGTATTTTTATTATAGCAATTCAGCCTGGTAAGTTACATGTGCTCTCATTAACCAATTACAATGTTTTAACCTAAGCTGTATTCACTGTCTGAATGACCTCCAGCATACTGGACATTTTAAACCATTTTAGTCAAAAGATATAAAAAGAGACAAACAAAACCTGGCTTTTCCATGTTTCCATGAGAATCCCACAAAAAGCTTTTTGTTTATCTTTGAAATAATTTCTATCTGAAGAATGTGAATGATTTTACCACCACTGAACTGTAACTTTTCAGAAGTTGGGCATTTTCTTCCATTTTTACAAATAAGTAAATTTACTGACTTAGTTATATTCACTGCATATCCTGAGACATGCTCAAATGTAGTAAAGCTGTAAATTATTTGCGTTATTTTGTATTTTTAAGATAATGTAATAAATTATTTAATTTTATTATTATAAATATAATAATATTAGACAATTTTCAGCATATAGTGACAGTTTTTGCTTTGTGTGTCCCAATATCAGTGAGTGTGATGGCACAGGTAAAATCATTTAAAAAAGATTAATTAAGGTCCTGGAGGCAGTCTTTAAGAGGAGAATACACTTTCAGTTCAACATAATGTATCTGGGGAATTTAGGATCTTCATCTTTTAAGAAAAGATGAATTAACTGTGAGGTAGTCCTCATTTACAAATCAAATAAATCTTTTTTCTCACTTCTTTTTCCACTGTTTCCAATACATTGTACAGACAAGACCATATAACCCAATCCAAAGAGTAAAGAGCTTTTCAAAAAATAGTTAAAAAGGGAAACAATGTATCATTTACAGTGAGCAAGCTCAACTGATGTGTGTCCAGAACATGCAATACTTCCAACAGGAAAGTAATTTCATCACAGGTGAAATGAAGACTCCTCCAGTGTTTGACTATCTTGTGATGATACTTCAATAATAATACTAATAGCCTCAGAGCATTTCAAAGCAGGTGGTGCAGAATTTTTAAATGTCAAGCAGATGTATTGTAAGTCCTTCACACACACGTGGGCATACATGTACTCTAACCCTGTCTGCACCATGTCCAAGTGAAATGTGATCCTGAGCAGGTCAGTGTGGAGGAGAGTATTTATAAATAGACAGAAAGTGTGTGAGAGAGACACCAGAGCAACAATCTGAGAATTACGGCAGCTGTCATTGCAAACCCGACATAACATGCCAAGTGAGATCCAAACGCCATTAATGGTCTTTTTTTGGAAATGAACACTGTGCTCTGCTTTGTGCAACATAGCAGAAGAAAACATTAAAAATGTAATAAATTACGGGGTGATATTTTGATTTCTTTCATGCTGCCTCAGTTGGCTTCTTTCTCTGTCAATCATTTGCAGATAGTCAGTCAATTAACCATCTCACTCTAGCACCCAGTAATTATGCAATTTCCCCCCTGGGGTTAATGAAATATTCTGATTCTGATTAAGGTCACTTTGCTTGCTGAGCAGAGAGCAACTGAAGACACCAAAAGTAAAAATAGACAGAAAATTTATCAAAGGTGTGAATTCAAGTTACATGACTCTCATACTTGATTCATAAACCTGAAAGCATTGATTACTGAATCAGACTTAAATACTACAGAACAAGTGCAATCTATTGATAACACCATTTCCTCTGAATATCTATGTTTAGGTCTTCGACATTGATTTAGGACCAAAGGAAGGCAGGGCCTGTGAGTCAGGAACGTTAAAAGTCTATATACTGTAGCTTCAACTTCACACGGGGGACATGCAATATAAATGCCTTTTTATAGATTGGTTGGCTTTTATCTACACAGTCAGTTGCTTCTGCAAGTATCCTGCCACATAGTGTATAACTATAAAAACAAGTTCAGGAAAAAAAATAAAATAACCAGCACGAGTAGAGCATTGATAGTGTAGGTACATTTTTCATCTTAATTTCTTCAGTATTTGTATAAGTACAAGTGAACATGTGCCACAACAACGTCTAGAGCGTAACCTAATTTTTCTGTCTGCATGAATCTGTAAAATACACAAAATAAATATCCTGAGGATCATAGGTTCATATTTCTTGCTGTGATGCATGAAATACATCAAAATTTAGACTCCATTTTAAGGTTGAGTTTTTTTTTAACACTCCACAAGACAACAGAATTGTGCTGCACTGAAGGCAAAACTCTACTTTTGTATTCTTTTTCGAGTTATATTATAATGTTTTACTATCTGAGGTAACAGATCAGATAATCAGGTCTTGTTAGACTAAGACTCAGCTAATTCAGGTCGTTTTTTGTATTTACCTCATTTCATTTTGCCTTTTATGATTGTGATTTTTATGCTTGTCAAAAAAAAATTCTTTAGTTTTCTTTTTCCTTATTAATTTTCATAACTTTTCCTTTCTCCCTCGGTTTAGGTGTATGGACTGTTGGTGGACTGGAAGTTACAACAGGTAAAATGTCTTCAATTGAAGCAATGAATGGCTCCACAGTTTTGTTGCCCTGCTCCTACTCTTCTTGTATTGGCATCAGAAATCTCTACTTCAACTGGCAATATAATGACAATGGAACTTACAGGAAGGTACAACATACACACACGACCACAAAACCAACTCAGGCACACCTCACAAACAAGCATAAAAATGACGTTTCCTGGCACTTTTGTATGTTGGTGGTGAGCGTCTACTGATGTAAAACTGAGCACATGGAGATACTGTTAGGTCCAATAAGTAATTGGACAAATCAAAAATTAAAAATGTGAAGGACATACTTTCTGTTTTAATTCAAGAGGTCTGACAAAAGAATTACATTAATTGTTTAGGAATTGCAGCCATTTTTAAATATAGTCCCAGATTTTCATATGCTCAAAAGTTATGGGACAAACTAACATGATTTTAAATATAAGGTTTCTTTTTATAGCTTGGATGAAAATCCTTTGCCTTCAATGGCTGTCTAAAGTATAGAACACATAGACATCACCAAATGCTCTGTTTCTTCGATTAAGATGGCCTTTACTGCACCCACTTTCAATTGCTGCTTGTTTCTGGGTCTCTCTGCTTTCAGTTTTGTCTTCAATAACTAACAGTCATGTTCTACTGGGCTGAGATCAGGTGACTCACTTGTCCATTGAAGAACATCCCATTTTTCTGCCTTGAGAAACTTTTGTTTTGCTTTTGCAGTATGCTTTGGATTATTGTCTATTTGCACTGTGAAGTCCAATCAGGTTTGGAGCATTTGGCTAAATCTGATTGGAGTTTAGCCCCATACACTAGTTCTATCAGCAGACATATCATCAATAATCACTAGTGACCCTTTTCCACACGTTATTGTCCAAATACCTAACTGTACACTTTACTACCTAAGCTGTGTGTCTAAGTCAATATGTTGTGTGTAGTTATGTGAAGCAGCTATCCCTATGGAGGGTGTGGAGCCAAAGGTCCGTGTGCTCCATGAGCGTGTTGAGTTTGTCGGCTCCTCAAAGAAAAACAACATTTCCATCTTGCTGTGGAACATCACCTTTGAAGATGAAGGAGAGTACATCTGTTTTGCGAGGAACCCAAAAGAGAAGAACCGCAACCACAGTGCTGTCTTCACTCTTATAGTGGTGGATCAAAGTATGTGAAAGATGCACAAACACCTGACACACAAAATAAAACTCTAACTCAATCCTACACAGTGTGTATCCTTAGACGAGAAAGCTTGCTGTTCCTACTACTAACATCTTATGTCCCTCTTTTTAAGATACTAAGATTTTTTTTAATTTTTACATAATCTCAGTATGTTTGTCTTTTTCCTCACAATGCCCCCCCCCTCCTTTTTTTCAGTGAAGGAAGTTGACAACACTTTGACAGTCATTATTGTCTCAGTGTTGGGGGGAGTCATTGGCTTAGTTATCATTGTCATGGTGATAAAGGCCTTGGTTGTTCACTTCCTGCGGAAGGACGATGAAAAGAAGTGAGTAGATCACTGACAGTAAATTTACAATATACTTGACTATAGACAGTGATAATCTGGTTTTCTAATTAAATCAGAAGCTTAGACAAGAAGACTGAAACTAAAGGTTATAAGAACAGAAGAAAATGTGGGCAATATTAATATTACCCAGTTATATTAAACCTATTAAACCTATAAGTTTTTTAAAGATAAAACATATGGAGAAAAGTATTGGCCACAGCTCTTAATCACTGAATTCAGGTGTTTCATTCAGTCCCATTGCCCATTCATAGTTGGTGAAATTCTTCCCTCCTAAATATTCTTCCTCGGAAGAGGTCTCGTAAAGTCGAAGTGGTTAGGAACCACAGCAACTCAGCCACAAAGTTGCAGACCACATAAAGTTACAGAGCGAGGTAGCTGAGTGCTGAGGCACATCCAAACCTCCTCTGGTATTAACATCAGCACAAAAAACTGCGTCAGGAGTTTCATAGCATTGGTTTCCATGGCTGAGCAGCTGCAGAAAAACTGTCTATTACCAAGCAGAATGAAAAGCATCAGATGGAGTCGTCTAAAGCACATTGCCACTGGAGTCTGGAGCAGTGGAAATGTGCTCTATGGGGGTGACAAATAATGCTTCTTCTGTAAATGGCAGTCTGGGATTGGCAAATGCCAAGAGAATGTTACCAGCCTGACTTGTGTCAAGTGTAAAGTTTGGTAAAGTAGGAATAATTCTATATGGTCGTTTTTCTGGGGTTGGCATGGGCCCCTTAAACCCCTTAAACTTCCCAAGACATTTTGGGCAATTCTGTGTTACAGGCTTTGTGGGAAGGTCCGTAAAGGCATTTTTAGATGAGTTTGGTTTGGAATAACTTGACTGAACCTGCACAGAGTCCTGAGCTCAGCCCTATCCAGCACCTCAATGAATGGGCAAAAATTCCCCCAGACACACTCCAAAATCTTCAAAAGCTTTTCCAGAAGAGTGAATGCTGTTATCGCTGCAAATGGAGACTAAGTCTATCTTAATGTCATAAAAGCTCCTGTAGATGTAATGTATAAGTCAGCCAATATATTTATCAACAAAGTGTATATACATGGGCTGCTTATCAAATAAGTCCATCCATACTACCGGCTAAATGTCACAGAGATTTACAGTGTCCACATTTTTTTATAACATATGTTCCCTCCTGTATTAAACCTCAGATTCTTCTTTCTGTCAGTGGGTGATTTGCCTTTTAAGTTTCTGACCATTATCAAATACATATTTACTCACCCTTTGTTGTAAGCTTTTATCTGACAAAACTAGCTTACTCTAAGACAGTGTTCACTATCAAATAGGCCAAATTCTTAAATGTACTGTAAAATGCTTTTAAAGTGAATTTTGTACTCTGATCAGAAAATCAGAGTACAAAATCACCTTTAATAATGCAAGAAAAACATAAATATTGTAGCATCTTTTAATGTCAACTTCTTGTAGTTGTATATGTTTTATTTGTCAGAAAATTGGAAATACAGTGTAATTAGAAATTTGTCCTCCACACTTAAGTGTTTAAGAATAGTTTTAACTGTGTTTATGGAACAGTTCCTGTAGGTATAACTTGTAGTTAAATATGACAAGCTGAAACTTGCACACTTTAAACCTATCATTAATACATTTGGCTACTAAATGTAGACTATAGCCTGTAAATATGAGGCATGAAAAGAAGTTGCATAACTACATCATCTCGTTGCTTGTCATACAATTTGTTTCCAACACAAGAATATTATTTTAAACTCTGAGGGTTAAAATCTCTGTGGTATATACTGCATACAGCCCTCATTGCTTGTATTTGTGCCCTTTCATGGGTGTTAACCTCTGGTTTCTCTGTTCCCTGCAGTAAAGAGTGCCTAGTGAGCTCCTCAGGGAATGACAACACAGAAAATGGTCTTTCAGGAGCCAAAACTGACAACAAAGGGACACCAAAGGCTTGAGCAAAATGTTAAGTATGTCTGTTATATGTTAGATAAATGTACACACTCAGAGAAAAATCAGTGGACTGTTTTATCTTACTAGTGGCTAACTACTACAACTTGTATATGTCTATTTTAAATCATGCTTGAGATTTGGGAAGTGTGATGTGTGCATAGGCCTGGATCTCTCTCACTTACATGGTAGCCCATTTGTTTCCATGTACAGCTTCTGTTGGACTTTCTTTACAGTACTGCTTAAAATGTTTGTCCTTGTAGTTTCCATATTATCTTCTTCAACATTTTCTTACTCGAGATACATTTTCAAGAAAGGCATCAACATTATTTATTTCCATGTACTCTCTCACCATCTAAAACAGTATGGTATAGAGGAAGACCTTTTTACAAAGTAGAACCTCTGTCTTAAAATATTTTTGATACACCAAATTATTATATTAACCTTCCAATCCAAAATATGCTTTACAGTCTCAGTTGAACAGTTATATTATGTTTGATTCTTGGCCTGGAACTCCACAACTCCACAAGTCAAATTTGGACCCAGACATACTTGATGAATGAGAACACACACACTTTGATGCCATGATAAACTGCCATAATCTATAAACTGCCAGGATGTAAGTTGAAGGACAGCACAATACTGCTTGATCACTTTCCCCTAGTCCTCAGATGTCATGAATCCACCTGAATGGATCTAACAATTTTGTACAACCAGTGGATAATTAACTTAAAGTTTGGTCATAAATGAAAGATAACACTGAAGATTGGTACTGTTGTACTGTTTAACTGTGTTTGTAAGTAACAAGTGAATCCGTAGTTTTCTCAAGGACCTTTTGTCCTGATCCACTGACATGAACCTCTGAAATGCCAATTTTCATGTTTACCTCGGGGTCCAGATGAGATACACCATTGAGTTGTATGGTTCCGAAATTTTGATTAAAATGCTGGTTAGCTGAGACTGACAAATGGGCTTTCATCGAGTGATTAAAAGATCCAGTTCTGCACAGGTTTTATTATTTTGCTTTAGATAAACACAGGTGCCTGTTCTGCTTCTGCTCCCTCAGCTGGTGAGAGGATAAAAAAACAGAAAATATATGTATAAAAAAAACCCTTACCCTCATCAAAGACAATCCCCAGACTACCCAGCACCCTACTGAGATGAATGAACATAATCATGCTGCTTCTGACTAATAGCCAATGCATTTTAGCATGTGCACATTTTATATAGCTTCATATAAGAGTATATGTTACACCACAACATTTCTGTGTGTCTCTTTTTGGTCCCCTCAACACTGGCCTGAACTGTGGGAAGCTCTATCAGCGCTCATCCAAGCACTGCTACAACTTTTTTTTAAACTATTTTTGGCTGGTCAGGGTGATTGAAAAGGAGCTTTAAGAATATTTGCCTGGAAGTTTATTATAGAAAAGTAATAACTGACAGATAGTTTACACTTATTTAAAAAGTAAAGGCATTTAGTTTTAGTATGTTTGAGCGAAAGAACTGAAAAAACTTGCTAGATGAGTTTGAGAAGTTGTCACCTGGCTTAATGGCACATTAGTAGGATATCTCTAAGTAGAAACACATGCAGCTCAAAATACCAATTTCCACATTTGCATGTGGACTCGAAGTGGATATAGCACTCCATACAAACGTGCTATAAACCTCAAGAAAACACAAGTCTAATATTACAGCCTCAGTAGTGCAGCTAACACTGTCATGGGGCAACTCACTGCAAAAGAATGTAAAGACTGTCAGGTAGTCAAATAGTGTTCAAAATGTATGTTTTAATTCAGTAAATGCTGTCCAAGAAATTAGTGTTATTCTGAAATGAATGTGTGAATATCCATCAAGGCCAGTAGTAATTGTTTGTTGGTCAACTATATTATTCTATGTAAGTCCACAACTGGCCAATACTCAGTGTTTTATAAAGTCCACGGTGATGATAGCCAGTTCTTACTTGCTGTGACTGCATTGAAGATTATTAGAAGTTTGTTCTGACTTTCAAAATAGTCCCAGAGTTATTTTTTTTTAACAGGGCTGTTTGACATGCATATTGATTGACATTGCTTGGAGTAAATTAACAAATTTTAAAATTACACATGTACACTATTGAAAAAGTAAATGGTAAAACACGCACAATTCAAACAACAGTATTTTATTTCTTTTAAGAAATTGGGAAAATTCAACATAATCTTAATGATGAATCTCCATTTCATCCTTTCATAAGTCAGCAGAGATAAGTTTAGTGCTAAAATGCCCAACTAGAAACTAGAACCACCTCTCTTTGTGGTTTGCAGTCACAATCACTGAGAGGTCATTTCTGTGAGGTTGGCAGACTTGAATAGGTCCAACAGCTGAAAGCTACATACAAGCACACATACATACAGTACGTGCTGCTACACAACTACCCACACACTAGGACTTGCTTTGATACCAGAGAACAGCGCACTGGCCTTGCCTGCGAACAATACAGCACTTTACCAGTGTTAAAAGTGGCTTCGTTAAAACAGGAAATGGCGGAAGTGGCCTCACAGTCACCATTCTTTTTTACTATATATTGAGAGTATCAACAAACAATGACATTTTCACATTGTGTTTGTCATTTTGACTGAATACCTAACAACAGCACTGTGTCAAAATGGGTTTTGCTTGGAGTACATGTTGTCTTATTGGAACAGAGCTCTGTGACAAGACTTTATTTTATTTTTCTATTTGTTCATTTCTGTCAGCCTGCTCCTCTCCAATACTGGAGTGCATTTCCCTTGCTTTCAATGGAAGCAATAAGACAGATATCAGATTATGCAATAAACTGTTAAAAGGCACTTTATAGATGTGCCTGGACTGGCTAGCAACTCTGTCCAAGGCACTGATCATTGTACCAATGTATGTATTCACACTACACAAATGTACTTCAGCTGGTCTAATGTGTGGTCTTAAGGATCATATATCTACATTAGACGGCTTTATCTGCATTGGATCGATCTACATTAGGTCCCATTTACACTTGGCTCTAAATTCCCTGAGCAGATGGAAGAACTAGAACCCAGACCCACATTCTAAAAAACATCGAAGGCGTTGGCCCGCTTGAACTTAGCTGTTTCATGAAACTAAATGGAATTAGTATACAGTGGTGTCCCTTAGAGCTCAAGGTGCGGCAGCTGCAGGTTCTGTATTTGCAGTGCACTGTTTTTGTTTGTTTTGATTTGATTTAGTATATTGTCAAACTGGTGAAGATGTTTGTTACTTGGCTTGTAACTCATCTATGTGTCACTGTTCTTGCAGTTATGAAATGTTGAGCTCTCAGGGTGACCATACTAATGAGTTTAAAACACCCTAAGTAAAATAAAATTGCTAACTGACAATTATAAAATGCCCTGCAAGATAACCAAGATCCTGTATTCCTCCTTAGATCAATGTGTTGCATTTTTCTGTCATTAATATAAACGCAACCATTGTTGCAAACCTGCTGAACATCTGCCCAATCATCTATGTTCATGAAACTTTACCTGTGGAGTGGATCCTAGTCGACAACATTTAATGTTGATGAATAATCATTTGGTTGTCACTTATGTCTTGGAGGGATGCATTTACTTAATTATGGTGCAGAAAAAGATGTCTTACAGTCTTGGTGTCTTGATTCACACAATCAGGTTTCATTCAATATGTAAACTACAACGCCTATGCCCAAGAAGCATAAGTGTTTATTTTACTATATGTTACAAAATACTATGTGTATATGCTGAGTATAAAAGGGATCAAGAGTTATCTATATTCCTAGAATATAGGTAGTGACTGATGTGTGATGAACTATGGTATGTGCTGTAATTGCTTGTAACATTGTAACCCTAATTGTGCAATGTTATAAGTGAGTATAGTATTCTTGTTGAGCTGTAAAAATATGAATGATGTGAAAATAAGGAATCTCACACACATATACACTTGTCTAAGAGTCCTGCGTAGACCCCTCTGTAAAGAGGGTATATACATCCAAAGTCTTCCTGTAGGGAATAGCAATATTGTGGAGTTGCTCTGTCTGTTAGTGTACTTTCCTTAACCCTGACATAACACTGAGAATACAGTAGGTGGGTTCATCCAATGCATAACTAAAACCTGTATATTTGTGGTTGCCATTTCCATTTGGTGGTAAACTTTATTTAGTTATTTATTTATTTATTTTATCATTTTATCTGTAATCGAGAACTTGATTTTAGTGTTATATATGTATAAAGCAGGGTGTAAGAGGAATGTGCTATTTTGATAACAGCCATGGATGATATGATAAAATTATGTGTAACAGGCAGATGAACAATGATAGCAGCATTAATGCATTAATGTAGATCTAGTTGTGGTACAGTTGCCTTTGTAAACCCAAGACATTGTACTAAGTATCACATGCATTATCATCATTATTATTTTATTTAATCCTCATAGTCTGATCTGTCCCGTCTTCCTCCAAGAAACCTCGGTTCTGAACCTAGTATGACTCTTGAAGTTCGCCAACTGCTTGCAGTGATTGCTGCAGTACAGAGTGTGCACTGTACGGTGTGCAATACTCCTCTGCAGTGGTGCAATACAGCACAATAAATATAGTATGACTGCCACCTAGTGGTAAATGCCCCTCTAGTGCAAGCCATGACATTTGCAACACTGGTAAATTGCATTTTGATTTGGACTATAACGATTGCATAATTTTAAACTGCTATTTAACTAAAGCATGATTATGTGTTAAAAAATCATTGCCGCTGTTTTCACAGTTAAAGCAGTTAAAACAATGTATGAATATGCACTGTGTTGCAATTGTTGCTACTGCTTATATAGTGCTACTATACTTTAAACTGAAGCGATTTCTCTACATATAATGAGGGGCGATGTAAAGTATAAGTTTACACAAAAACCTTAGGGAAAAGGATACATTTAAAAATCTGCACAAACAGTGGTCCTTCGTCAAATCACTACCAGTTATATTGAGGATTAAATAGTTATAGACTGCATTAGTATTGCTATAATATTATTCACTAAATAACTAAATATTGTGAAATCTCATTGACTAGTATGATACTTTAGAATTAGTATTGCTCTTACTGCCAGAGCGGGTGAAACTCATACTGCCAATCCAAGAGTCTCATTTCTGCTGTTGTTACAACACAATTACAATGATACACAACCTGTTTGACACACTTACACTACCAAAACATGCTGTATTACTGTCTACTGCTGTATAAAAGGCATTTCAAAACTAAACTGTATATGATATTGCTATGTACTACTTCTGTATTTCTAGCAGCTGAAACTCACACTGCCAAGCCAAGAGTCTAATGTCTGCCTCCCACATTCCACACCAGAGCTGCAACGATTAGTCAGTTACTTCGATTAGTCATTGGAAAGGAACTGACAGCTATTTTAACAACACAGTTTGTAAGTTACTTTTCACGTACCAAGTGTCCATGTTTTTATAGCCCCAAGTTCTCAAATGTAAAATTTTCTAGGGTTTCCCCTATCTTGCATTATAGGAAAGGTATGTGCATTTTCCATTCTTTTTCCTGCAATTTACATTACAGACAATTAGCTGATTGATTTAGAAAGCCAGTGTCATGTCAGTTTAGTTCAGCAAAACTTTATTATAATCCTTTTTCAAGGGAATGATGAATGGACTAAGATGAAACAGAAGCAATATGCTCTTATTTTGGCAGAAACACAGTATTTCTTGTTTCTTGAGAAATTTGAGACAGTTAACACTGGTGGTAACAGTAGCAAACTATGATGCATACTGTGCTTTACTGTGCGTACTGTGTTAATATAATATTATGTGGATATCAAACTGCCTCCTATAACTCTTGTCAGAGAGAGAGAGACCAAAGCTTGCTAGCTAGGTTTGATTTACAAGCACAGGCTGACACTGATCACCCCACATGTTCTCACTGCATCTTAGAGTATTTCACCAATAAATTACATGTCCATGACTTTTAAATGACATGACTTTGTAAAATAATTTTACAAAGTCATATCTGCACATTTTAGAGTGATCTAAGCTGATATCATACAAATTATAGTAATTTACAGACAGTTGAAATGTTGCAGCAAATTCCTATATTTTGCTTCTATCACCACAGTCTATTCAAAATACAGACAGACAGACAGACAGACAGACAGACACACACACACACACACACACACACACACACACACACACACACACACACACACACACACAACCAGTGAGTCATTGGTGCTGGCAGACAGGAATAAAATCATTGTCT
>VUQH01035004.1:16342-30260 GCA_015106775.1 Etroplus canarensis
ACAGACAGTTGAAATGTTGCAGCAAATTCCTATATTTTGCTTCTATCACCACAGTCTATTCAAAATACAGACAGACAGACAGACAGACAGACACACACACACACACACACACACACACGCAAAACAAATCTGCAACCCCAGTTCTTCTGGATCAACTTTTCTGTGAATGTTCAGCTGTTTGTCTGTGTCTATGTCCATGTTGTTCATGCCCCCTTCATGACTATGCACCTCAAACTTTTCAATTATTAACAAAGTATATCCTGGAAAATAAATGTTGATTGAAATACCCAGAGTACTGTTGTCTTTTCTGTGTTTATGCTGCTCTAAAAATGTTCATGAAATGTTCTCTTTAAAAAGTGACCTTTCTTTTCTTCTTCACCTTTTTCTTTCAGCTGCTCCCATTAGAGATCACCACAGCAGATCATCTGTCTCCATCTCACCCTATCCCTTGCATCCTCTTCTGTCACACTCACCCTCTGCATGTCCTCCTTCACTACATCCATGAACCTCCTCTGCGATCTTCATTTCCTCATGCCTGGCAGCTCCAGCTTCAACACTTTTCTCCAATATATCCACTATCCCTGCTCTGCACATGTCCAAACCCCCACATGCCTTGCCTCTCCGGCTTTGTTTCCAAACCACTCAACCTGAGCTGTCCCTCTGATGTACTCATTTCTAATTCTGTCCATCATGGTCACTCCCAGTAAAAATCTCAGCATCTCCAATTCTGCCACCTCCAGATCCACCTCCTGTCTTTTTATCAGTGTCACCATTTCTACCATACATCATAGCAGGTTTCATGATCTCTTGTAAGCCTTCCCTTTCACTCTCATCCTTTTGTCACAAAGCACCCCGACACTGATCTCCACCCACTCCATCCCGCCTGCACTCTCTTCTTCACCTCGCTTGTGCTCTGTCCATTGCTTCACTTTAAAATTTGATAAATAATGAAACCAGTCACTTTGGGATAGATGAGTTTTTTTTCTGTTGTGTTGTTGTTATAATACCCTGAAGATCAGTATATTTATAGTAAGAAACAAGCTACAAAGACACAGAGATACAGAGACATAGAAGGGCATTAATGCTATACTGTACTAACTACAGGTAATGCAGGACACATAAATATAGATATAAAATAAATATAGATATTTATATATCCTATATTTTGCACTCTTGGTAAGAGATAACACTTACGTTTATTGGATGTTAGATATCGAATGACGTTTTGGCCTATGCCACTTCAAATGTACCGTTAGCTGCTCCCCAAGGGTCACCACAGTAGATTAATCCACACTGGTAATTTGGCAGAGGTTTTATGCCGGGTGCCTCACCTGACCACAACCTTCCATGGTGAGAGGAGCTTATGTCTCCACCTGGAATCGACCCAGAGACCTTTCGTTTCTAAGATGAATTTGTAAACCACTACGGGGACACTGTAGGGTATGCCACTTATAAGATAAAATTCCCTTTATTGCGAAGCCTAATCCTTAATTTATTTTCACTGACCTTAAATAAGCTTACTGCAAAATACTTTTAATGCCTGAAATGTACAGGAAAAATCTCCAAACTGACAATGATTTTCAGGTTACCATTAACTTGCTTCATGCATCTTGCTCCCTACTACCATCAGGTGGAGATTTGTTTGAAGTACACGATGTTGGTTTCTGTGGAGTGTGCTCTGTGTTCTTTGCAGTCAGTCCAGTCAACATAATTTTGATCCACCTGTGGGCGATACTTTTTTAGGCACTGTACATACATCTCTTTTCTCAAATGTGAAAATAAGATAGTTAACATGAGCCTATACAGCCTACTACGGTGGAGATGTCACCAAGGTTTTTATAATGAACTTAAACTAACCTGAAATTAAAAACCTGAAAACAACCTGAAAAAGAATTTCACTTGACTGAAATGAAAACAAAAAGTAGATGGTTCAAAAACAAAACCAGTTTTTCTTTTTTAATAAATTTGCAAAAATTTCTACATTTCTGTTTTTTTCTGTCAAGATGGGGTGCTGAGTGTACATTAATGAGAAATAAAATGAACTTTTTTGATTTTGGCAAATGGCTGCAATGACACAAAGAGTGAAAAATTTAAAGGGGTCTGAATACTTTCTGTACCCAGTGTATTTAAGTTACAATATCACGGTAGCTCTATTTCCATTTCATACACCAGGGCCAATTCTAGCCTGCTATGTATGAGTGGACAGCTAAATATTCTGGGTGGGCCGGTTGGGTCTTTTATAGAGTTACTGGGTGAGACAAAGACCAGGGGTTGTGAATATGTTCTATTAAACTCAACCTTTATTATCTCAACGAGAAGTATAGATTTTTTACTTGAACTTAATTCTTTGCTTTATTTTATTGTATCTGGCTGTTAGTAAATTCTCTCTACCTGTATCTCTCTACCAGTGTTGTATATCTAGGGACTTAAATGTTTGTCCATTCTTCTTTTCAAAATAGCTCAAGCTCAGTCAGATAGGCTGGAGAACATCTAACAACAATTTTCAAGTTTTGTCACGGATTTTCGAGTGGATTTAGGACTGGACTTTGACTTGGCCATTCTAACATGAAGATGCTTTGATCTAAACCATTCCATTGTAGTTCTGGCTGTAGGTTCAGGGTCATTGTCCTGCTGGAAGGTGGACCTCCACCCCAGACTCTAACAGGTTTTTTTTCAAGATGGCCCTATTCAGCAGTGGCTTTCCTCTTGCCATTCTTCCATAAATAACAGATTGATGGACTGCATGACTAATAGTTGTCCTGTGGACAGTTTCTCCAACCTGAGCTGTGGATCTCTGCAGCTCCAGTTACCATGGGCCACTTGGCTGCTTCTCTGATTGATGCTCCCCTTGCCCACTCTGTCAGCTTAGGTGGACAGCCATGTCTTAGTAGGTTTGCAGTTGTGCCATACTCGTTTTCCCATTTTCAGATGATGAATTGAACAGTGAGATGTTCAAAGCTTGGGATATTTTTTTCTAACCTAACCCTGGTTTAAACTTTTCCACAACTTTATCCCTGACCTGCCTGGTGTGTTCCTTGAACTTCATGATGCTGTTTGTTCACTAATGTTCTCTAACAAATCTCTGAGGCCTTTACAGAACTCCTGTATTTACAGAGATTAAATTACACACAGGAGGACTCTAGTTACTAATTAGGTGACTTCTGAAGGCAATTGGTTTCACTGGATTTTATTTAGGGGTATCAGAGTAAAGGGGCTGAATACATATGCATGCCACACTTCTCTGATTTTTATTTGCAAAAAAAAAAAAATTGGAATTTTTTTCTTCAACTCCACAATTAGGCTTTTATTTGTGTTGGTCTTTCACACAAAATCCCAATGAAATATATTTACATTCATGATTTTAATGTGACAAAATGTGGACAAGTTCAAGGAGTATGAGTACTTATGCAAGGCACGTCTGGAACAGGGGACAAGGGATAAGAATGCTGTGCAGTCCCATGTAAAGAGGGACATCAGGTCACCTTACTCAGACATAATGTCATCCAGCGTACTTTGAACAGTTAATTTTATGTGGGCAGCTGTCTTCAAAACCTTACCTCAAAAAGAGGTACAAAAGTTCAGATAAACACAGTGTCATCTCCCAGCCAAATCAGAAGTTCCAAACTCGAGCTAAGGCAGTGAGTAAATAATGATTTATTCATCCCCCTTTCTGAAGGTCAAACAGCTGTCTGCTATGGCTCAGTCATGCTCAGCCAGATGTTCTGGACTTCTGATCCTGAGTCTGAACTGGAACAGTCTGGTACATAAGTCCAATAGAGTGTTTTCACGTGACATCACCCAACTGGAAGTTGGCCATATTGGAGATACTCACCAGTCAAAACAAACAATGAACAACACAGTTTAGTGTTGAAAAAGAAAATGCAAAATAGTTAACTATTGCCATGTTCTCGTCCATCACAATCACTCAGACAGAGAAAAACGTCTACAATACTACCGTCTGCCCAAAGTTGTGAAAAGTCAGGGAGAGCAGACAGAGAAATTATCAAAAGAAAGGAGGCAATTATGAATTGCAAACCTCAATCAGAATTTGGATGGGAAGAATGTGGATAACATCCGAATTTGCTCAGCTCATTTTGGATCTGGTACGTATTTCACATTGACATTTTCACTTGCTTTTTGTGACATAACTGTATTGGCTGTAAGGTCACAAACTGAATAGTTCAGGTTACAGGTTTGATAAAGTTTAATATGTGAAAGCTTATGCCAATGCAATATTTCGTACTATTTAAAGAACACCAATATCATATTTCAATGGTTGTGACAAAGGATAAACTTACAGGAGGCAATAATTCAAGATCGCCACTGAACATTTCATAGGGATCTTCATCCCCAATTAACTTGAGTTTTTTTTCACATAACTTTCTTTTTCTTTGGTGTCCAGTCTTTCTTTGTACAGCTGTTCAGATGTGTGTGAATTTTTGCAATCAGATGTTGAAGCTTTATTGCGAAATTTTGAGTTTTTGTCCATGGCTGCTTATGCATCCTGTTTGTTTTGAGTGAGCTATATCTCCAAGATGGTGTCACTTCCGGTTCCGGACTTACGGGGTTCGTGAAAACACTCTATAGAGAAGGTACATGACCTGCGCAATGTGTATTTCCGGTCCCTTCTCGTTGCTAATGAGGGTACAACAACACTTAGCAATGCTGCTTCAATGCATTGCGCAGTACGGAGTTTCTGTTGAAATTAAATGTGATGTCGCATTATTGTGCAGCGTTTGGTTGCAACAGCCACAGTTACACACACACAAAGTGTCCTTCCATCGTTTTCTGGCTCAAACAGAGAGGATGACTGCCTGGATCCAAGCAGTGAAGCATCAGAACCCAGACAGATCTTTCTGGACCCCTGTGAAAAATGTCTCCTTTGTGTATCGTAATATAAAGTATTTACTCCATGCATTAATTGTTCACATTTCTGTACTGTCAGTGGGATCTTTTTAGTATGGCTGTACCATAAACCATTTACTGTTATGGTCCCCTGTCCTCCAGGTGCTGTCTCGCCCTCTCTGAATGATCCGGCCAACCTACGGATTCCACGAAGGCAGATCAGGTTTCTCATGCCCTCTCTCATCAAGGAATTATGATCGGCAAGGATGAACTATCTATTAACGCCCTCTTTGAATCCTAATGGAATGTGCAGCGCCAGCTGGAGCAGATGGGCTCTGTCACTCGGGCTCTCATGGAGCAGCTTCAGACTCTCTTCACCCGGCTCTCGGTGCACCCCATTCCTCAGGAACCTGCTGCGGCAGTCCTGTCGCCTGCCAGTACTTCCACCTCAGCTCCCGTCCTCGTGCTGGGAGGTAAAAAAAAAACAAAAAAAAAAAAACGCTTTTCCTGAGCCCTTCTCTGGTGAGTTGGATGAATGCCGCTGCTTTCTGCTACAATTCAATTCTCGTTTCGCCCAGCTGCCTCAAGACTTTCCTTCCGATCAAGCTAAAATAACCTTTTTCTTAAACTGTCTGAGGAGGCATGCCCGGCAGTGGGCTCAGGCTCGGTGGGAACCGAATCTGATTTTAACCTATGCAGAATTCGACGCTGGATTATGGGATTATTTGATCATTCTCAGTATTCTGATGACCTGTCTAAACGCTTCCTCTCTCTTCGTCAGGGGCAAAGAAGTGTGGCCGATCACTCAGCGGACTTTCGCATAGCAGCTGTCCAGTCTGGCTGGAATGATACAGCTCTGCGGGGAGTATTTTTTCACAGCCTGAGCAAGCGTTTAAAAGATGAGTTGGCCACCAGAGATGAGACCACGACCCTCAGCTCATTAATCTCGCTGGCACATTAAAGTCGACAACAGGCTACGGGAGAGGAGGGGGGCGTGGGACTTCCGTTCACGGCGCCCACCACTATACAGAACACCGCGGCCGTTTCACAGGCACGGTGGAATGGGGGCGGCGGCTGCGTGCCAGTAACTGCTTTTATTGTGCTTCAAAGGAACATATGCTGTCTCAGCGCACTGTTCGCTCAAAAGGGGGGCCCTTGGCTGTAGTGGGGGTGTCTGCAGGCCTGAATTATCCAAACCCCAGTCTCATCTAATTTTCCCAGCTAGGCTTCAGTTTCCTGAACAATCAGTGGAGGTGCAGGCTTTAATTGACTCTGGGGCCAAGCTGAATTTTATTGATATCTCTCTGATTTCTCAGTTCAAAATACCAACTCTGAAGCCGACTCAGGACCTGCCGGTCTCGGCCCTTAATGGCCTCCATTTCACCTCCATTACCCATCGGACTGTGCCGGTTCAGTTAATAGTTTCTGGCAATCATCGTGAGGAGATTAAGCTATTCATTATGGACAATTTAGGCACCCCACTGCTGCTGGGTTACCCCTGTCTACTAAAACACAACCCTAGCCTTGACTAGGTGAGGGGTCAGGTGAGTGAATGGCGTGGTGATTGCCAATCTCTTTGCTTAATGTCTGCCATGCCTCCCGAACCTTCCTGTGCTATTACACTGCCTGCCTCTCCCAAGTTATCATTAGTTCCTCCAGAGTATCACGACCTAGCTGAGGCTTTCAGTAAATCTTGGGGTCTCTCTCTCCCACCACACCGACTATGACTGCGCCATAGATCTGCTCCCTGGGGCTCCCCTAATCTGTCTCGCCCTGAGAGGGAGACCATGGAGAAATGTGTCACCAAATCGTTGGCTGCTGGCATCATTCGCCCTTCCTCTTCACCTCTGGGGGCGGGCTTCTTCTTCGTCAAGAATAAGGATAAAATGTTGTGCCCCTGCATAGGCTTTCAAGACCTCAATAATTTAACCATCAAGAATAAATATCCTTTGCCACTAATCTGCTTTCCTTTCAAGTCTCTACAGGGGGCGACGGTGTTCACCAAGTTGGACCTTTGTAACACATACAATCTGGCACGCAACAGGAAGTGTCATGGTGTGCCATGCTGAGGGTGTGGTGTGGACCCATATGCAGGACCACAGAGCTGACGTAGAGTGAAAAGGTTTTATTTTTCCCAAAACCAAAGATAACAATACAAAGTCCATAAATCTTTGGATCATGAGAGGAAGGCACACGAGGAGACAAACTGTACGTCGTGACCCCGAACAACACAGAGGACGAGCCTTAAATAGACAAGGACAAACTAAAGAGCAGATGACAGGAGGATGGGACACAGCTGGGGACAATCAATGGGGAACACAACTGGGACAACCAATGAAAGAACGACAAGAAGACAGGGGCGTAACTAACACATTCAGACAGGGGGGAACAAAACGGGGAACACGACAGACTACCAAAATAAGACATGACTAGACGCAGACAGAGACGAAGACCACTAACAAAGGAAAACAGGCAAGGCATGGGGCAAAAGGAAATAAACTAAACTCAAAAGCAGAACACAAACCCCTAACTAAAAGGCGGACCATGACAGGAAGGGCGATGAGTGGAAAACAGCTTTTAACACTCCTCTGGGTTACTTTGAATATCTGGTGATGCCTTTTGGACTAACCAACGCCCCAGCTGTTTCCCAGGCACTCATCAACGATGTTCTCAGGGACTGGCTAAACCAGTTTGTTTTTGTTTACCTCGATGACATCATCTTCTCTCGCAACCTGGAGGAACACCGCCAGCACGTCCATTAGGTAATCCAATGCCTGTTGGAAAACAAACTGTTTTTTAAAGGCAAAAAAAATATGAATTTTGTATCATCACTGTCAGTTTCCTGGGATTCATCTTCAAGAAGGGCCAGCTTAAGGCAAACTCAGGGATGGTCCTGGCAGAGGTAGACTGGCCTACACCCACCAACTGCAAACAACTGCAATGTTTTCTTGGGTTTGCTAATTTCTACAGACGTTTCATTCGAGGCTATAGTAATTCAGTGGCTTCTTTAACCCATCTCATCTCTGTTAAGGTCCCCTTTGCATGGAGCCCTGAAGCAGCCAGACCCTGACCGCCAGTTCATCCAGGAGGTGGACACTGTGGTGGGCGTCATCTTGTCTCAGGTTCTTGACGATAGAATGCAACCTTATGCTTTCATTTCTCGTCGTCTCTCTCCAGCTAAGTGGAACTATGACGTTGGGAACTGTGAGCTACTGGCCATTAAGCTGGCTCTGGAGGAATGGAGATACTGGCTGGAGGGGGCTAAACTGCACCACTGGGCCCACGCAGCCAAATTCACCTGCCATCCAGGGGTCCAACGCATCCCCAGAGCACGAATCCCCCTGAGCACTATGTTCTCCAGTGTGTTACTGAATAAACTGCTGAAACCTAACCTGCTGCTGTACCAAATCTTTCCTACCCAGGATTAAGACAAATGAACTTAAAGAAAAAGAAAAAAGGCACAGCAACTCAACACATTTAAATGAACAAAACTGACTTCAACGTTTAAGTTGAATACTTTTATTGTTTTAATTATTTTGTACATTCGGAATTACAGTGTGAATGGCTGGGGCACACAGTGCACCATGTCCTGGACAGGCAGCAGCTCTGCTGCCACAAGGACAGATAGAGAAAAATCTTAACCACCTCATACCACAGTTGCTGTGTTTATTTGTTAGTTTTAAGATGTTATATTCATTGAATTATTCCCATTTTTCTACTTTTCTATTTAATTGAGCTCATGCTTTTATGTATTTTTTACCTCTTGAAAGAATTTTATTTTGTGATATTGTATTTATTTTACTGAAGAAGGTTGTTTTTCATGTTTTTGCCTGCTGTAATTCAGTCATTTCACAAGTTTAGGGATAAATAAATAATATCTTATCTTACGGAACATACAAATGAGGACTTGATCTTGTTGGCTTCAGGGCTAATATTTTAGCCCAGTTTGTAACAAATGTAACATTTCCAGAACTCTTCATGGATTCCACATTTAATGTCTAATAGTCTTCAATTCTTAATAAATAAAGGTGTATTCTTATTGCTAAAGAGAGAGCCAAATGCCAGTCATGCAGTGAAAATGAAAGGCTTTTTATCCTGATCTAATTCCTCCATTCACCTTCATTATTAGCATGGAAGAGGGGAGGTCAGGTAATTTATCTCTGTGACAGAAGCTTTGCAGTTTTCCATTCACTATCAAGATATTAAATTACAACATCACAGCGTCTGATTATCTACATAGTCACAGGGCCCAGTGGAATGATGCTGCAGCAGCTCTACATTCCTTTTGGGCACTCTTTCTGGAGATCTGCCAGCCTCTATTTAACAGAAAACTTTTTTTTTTCTTCCTGCGCTTTTAACAAAGCAGCATGTGCCCTCATGCAGAACCAATTAGCCAAACACAGCTTAATCAGCGGGGGAAAATGGGCTAATTTTACTGTACCTGTAGTGTTCTGCAGAGAGCAGCAAGGTGGCCCCATCTGATTACAATACGCCCCAGTGGCTAATTTCTAAATGGTTGGTTAAAGTTGGTTCAAAACAGCCAAGAGCACAACTGCAAAACCAAGGTAGCTGACATCAAAGTGATCAGTCACATGGATCTAAATGTTAATCCAACTCTGCTTTCTTGATAAATTGTGCAAAAATCATTTGTTCTTCCAGTCATCCTGCACTGGTCCCCTGCTCTCTTACACCCACTAACTCCACTCAGCAAAATGATATCAGAGGACAAATACATGTTGTCAGATGTAATTAAAAAATTAAACATGATTCAGCATTCCATTGCTGAGCAGTTTCTTCCTTAGCAGCATGACAGCAAGATTATGACTTAAGTTTGAGCAGTGAGATTCAGAGACATGGCAGCTTTGTGTTTGGCAAGCCCTGGTATGTACCTTGGCTCTAATGAGAGCCATTATGATGCCAAGATGCTGTGAATCAGCACATGTCTAGAAGAAGATAAGCATGGAGGATAAACATTGGGACCCACTTTGACACACATTTCCCCAGAAATTCACAGTGAGTGGAGCTGAAGTCAGTTTTGTTCAGTGGTTCTCAAACTTTTTTTTTTTTTGCTGTGCCCCACATTTAGAAGCTGAATAAAGGTCACAGCCCACACTGTGCAAAACTGTACACCCCACAAAAAATCCCGATATCTATTCTCTTGAGTTTTACATCATGTTTTCACCTGGTTTCACCTCATTACACTGTTAATAAAAGGTAAACAATAAACTAAACTGTGCACTTTCTGGAGAAACTGTGGTGAAATTTTTGTAATTGTTGGATTTGGTCTTTTGTTTTCTGGTAAAAAAAAAAAAACAGTTGGGAGAAGGAAGACTGGTGATAGCAGTTGCTATTAATGTTGTATAAAGTTGAAAAAATAAGGAGGGATATTTTGTTTTGAAAACCTGGCATATTAAAGCATGCTGTTAAATGGATCACTAACTGAGGGCATTTAGTTTGAAAATCCAAGATATGTCAGAGCATCGTGTTCATCTTCAAAAAATTGTTTTTGAAAACTTAAAGCTTCTTGTTAACAACCAATACATAATCTGAGGCTAATCTGGGCATTTTGCATTGTTACAGATGCTCAGTTATAAATGAATATAAATCTAAAAGGAGGAAAAATGAATACTGAACATATAAACACATACTGTATGTAAGAAGTTCATAAATAACTCCACACTTAGAAAGGGAGTATTTGTAGAGTTTGATGTCCACAGGTGGGAATGATTTCCTGTGGCGTTCTGTGGAGCATCATGGTGGAATGAGTTCTGCTGCTGAACATGCTGCTGTGTCTGTCCAGCACATCATGAAGAGACTGTGAAGGATTGTCCAATATTGTTCTTAACTTGGACAGCGTCCTCCTCTCTGATACGCCCACGATGTTACTGGCCTTGCAGATCAGTGGAGTCTGTTGGTGTCCACTACTCTCACTGGCTACCACAGACACATAAAACATCCTGAGCATCGTCCAGCTGATACTAAAGGACCTGAGACATCTCAGAAAATAGAGACTAGAGGCTCTGGCCCTTTATGTAGATGGCTTCTGTGTGTTTAGTGAAGCCCAGTTTATTGTGAATATGAACACTGAGGTATTTGTAGTCCTTCACTGTCTCCACACAGACCCCATGGATGGAAACAGGGGACACTGGTGTTTTGGTTCTTCTCATGTCCACAACCAGTTCTTTAGTCTTTGTCACATTAAGCTGCACATGGTTTTGTTCACACCATGTAACAAAGTTATTTATACACACACACACACACACACACACACACACAGAATATGAACGAGCGAGCGAGAAAATTAAAATCTAATATATAATAAAATGATTCTCACGTCATGAGTTGATGTTTTAATAAACTTAACACACCTTAAATGTCACCATCAGGGCTTTGACCATTTAGTAAAATGGCTACTTGCTGTCAGACTGAAAAACAAATGGAGAAAATCAAAATAAAAAAAGAATTTAGAAAGCTGAAAGAAGCTTGCCCTGTGTGTTAGGCATCTTCTTGTTCATCCAGTGGATGCTCAATCAGATTGGGATCTGGGGAGTTTAGGGCCCTTTGTTACGCTCCTTGAGGCTTTCTTGTGAAGTGTTTGCAGTGTGACAAGGTGGCAATATAAATGCCAAAAGCCAGTGTTTCCCAGCAGAGCTTTGCATTGTAATGAGATGATCAAATATTATTCAGTCCAGTTCTCAGTTTTGATGTTGTAACTAAGGGGTATATATTTTTCTATAGCTTCATGCCTCTGCAAGATACTGAAAAAGAAAAAAAGGCGTAGTTTTTTAAAATATTGCTCCATGTTACTAGCCAGTTATCAAAACCTTATCTCAGTACATCAAGATTTTTAATCAGAACCTTCAGTTTGTTTTTGCCATCCACTGAAGACATCTGTGTGAAACCAAAAGATGAGTATGAAAAAAGAGATCAGAGTTTCAGCTTTCATTCCACACATAGGACAGAACACATTTTGTATCAAACCACCCAGGTTTGCAAGTGAGCGAACGTATTGGAACATGCGTGATTCTCAGGTGTGTAATGTAAACAGGTATTTCACAGTGTTTTCAGTTTTGGATATGATGTTTCCAGCAGTGCGTTAGCAGCAGCAGCTTGGGGAGGTGGGGGTGGTTGAGAAAGGCAGGCAAGATTTGTTTGCTGTCTTCAGCAGCTATTGGTGTGTGTGGGGTGGGGGGTGATGGAGGCCACAGCTTTGCAAAAGAAGTCTGGTCTTGTATCTTTTGCCATATGGGAGGGTGGCAAACATTCTCTCACCTGGGTAGGTTGGGTCTTTGAAAACCTTGCTAACCCTCTTTTGAAGGTGACTAGCACAAACTGAGTCCAGGTTTGGGTCGCTTTGCACCTATGATCTGATGGGCTTTCTTAACTATCTGGCCCAAGTGTCCCTGGTTCTCTGCAGTGCAGCTGGTGTACTACAATGTGATGCAGTAGCCGATAATGCTCTCTATTGCACTCACATAAAAATTCACTTGTAACTGAGAAGGCAGTTTGACTTTTTTGAGCTTCTGTAGGAAGAAAAGCCACTACTGGGCTGTCTTCACCAAGTAGGAGGAGTTCAAGATCCAGATCAGATCCTTTGTCATTTGAAGGCCGGAGAATTTGTGTAGAGGTGGGTGGTATCATTTTCCTGGTTCTCCAAATCCACAACGATCTCCTTCATTTTAGTGGTGTTTAGGATCAGGTAACTGTCTGAACACCACTCAAACAGATGCTAAATCTCTTCTCTGTAATACATCTCATCATTTGCCAATATCAGTCTTTAGTGTCATCAGCAAAATTCACCATAGTGTCAAGGTACGTTCACACCGAACGCGATTTGCACGGCAGATTCGCCTTCACCGCCTCTGTTTGACCGCGCGGTGAATTCGCCCCTATTCGCGTGTCCAAAAGTGTGACCACACGCGAATTCACGTCAGGCGAATTTGCGTGTGGGAGGAGCTACCCCAACCTCGGCCTCATTGCTACATCATGGAAGACATGGATGATGTTGAGAGTAGCTTGGATTTATTTGTTTTGGAGAGCTCTACAAAGGCGCTGGCAAGCACGTCGCCGTGTCTGGGTTCACAATATAATACAGAGACGCTCCCAGTACGGTGAGTTTCACCATTTACTCCAGGAGCTGCTTCTGGATGACGGCCGCTTTCAGCGGTACGTCCGTCTCTCTGTGGCTCAGTTTGATAACTTGCTGTCCTGCATTGGTCCACGGATTATGCGACAGGACACCAACTACAGGCGCTCTATTCCAGCTGCAGAGCTCCTGTCCATCTGTCTTCGGTCAGTAAATGGTTTTGGACTCCACCCACTGATCACGTCATCAACACGTCACTACCAAAGCCGAGTTCCTGATTGGTTGACGCGACGCGAATATTCGCCAAAGTTCAGATTTTTCAATTCTGGAAAATTCGCGCCGCGCGGCATAATTTTCACCGCACCGCACGAAACGCGCTGCCGCTCACGAATCGCGCCGCACAGGCTGCTCAGATCGCGCCGCAGGACCTCTTGCTGCGTTCATTGACTTAACATTGAAACCGGCCGCCCCCGCCGCGCATTCGGTGTGAACGTACCTTAATAGGAACATAATTTACAAAATAACCATTTTGTTGCATTTAATAAGGCTTGAAACTGCCAGTTGAGATCACCAGTGTATCAGGAAATTGTTTGAGCTGAACATAAATTTAGTGAGCAGAAAGATCATTTTTAACAATAGATTCCTATGCAGTCCCACTTGTTTCCAGCTAAGGAAGTCGCCCCCTGATGGTCATTTGAAAGAATGCAGGTTTTAGACAGACATACACACACACACACACACACACACACATATTTCAGTTTTAGTTTATTTAGTTTATTTTGGTCATCAAGAAAAAATAAAAGAAAGAAAATAATACAATCTTTCAAATTTAAATCAAAGACAAAGACCGAAAGGGTCCAGGCTGAAGTTTAAACTTTTTGTGCCTGGCCCTCTTACCATAAAACTCTATCATAATCAAAGAAAAACAAAACCATATGTATTAAGACTGAATAAAAATATTGTTTTATAATACGCTCTAGGGATGTA
>VUQH01035006.1:0-10806 GCA_015106775.1 Etroplus canarensis
TGAAGGGAGCTGAAAGTCCGTACTGCCCAGCGACAGCCCTGAAACTTGAAGGATCTGGAGAAGATCTGTATGGCGGAGTGGGCCAAAATCCCTGCTGTAGTGTGTGCAAACCTGGTCAAGAACTACAGGAAACTTCTGATCTCTGTAATTGCGAACAAAGCTTTCTGTACCAAATATTGAGTTCTGTTTTTCTGATGTATCAAATACTTATGTAATAAAATGCAAATTAATTACTTAAATCATACAAAGTGATTTTCTGGATTTTTGTTTTAGATTCCGTCACTCACAGTTGAAGAGTACCTATGATGAAAATTACAGACTTCTTCATGCTTTGCAAGTGGGAGAACCTGCAAAATCGACAGTGTATCAAATACTTGTTCTCCCCACTGTATGTACAAGATATGGCGACAGAAATGACCTAGTCAAGGTGTCACAGGGGTCACAGAGATGATGGCCATATGTGGCCCTATTTGTGGACACCTCTATCTATCTTGCCCTGTATCCTTTGTGAATTTGTCAAGATTTCTCTTATGTTCCCATATGTGTTCTTCTTGTTCAGCCCTGGTTTCCTTGTATTTATCTCCTGGCTTTGTGTTACTTTTTGGACTTCTGTTCCTACTCGCTTTAGAACTTTTTTGTTTTTTGGTACAGTTTACATCAGTCAGTAAAGGCTTACTTTTAGTTAATTCTTTGTTTTCTCACATTTGCATTTGGATACATACTTCAGCTTCATTATCGCATCATACCTGGTATTTAGGTATATCTTACACTGTGAGACTTTTTTTAAATTTTAGATTCAGCCAAAATCAGTGTGATATTATTTACTATTTTTGTTCTATGTCAGCTTCAAATCAGCTGCATAAGTAAGTTATATATATCGTTTAAAAAAACAACCTCTAGAATCTAATCTAATCCAATTGATCTCAAGGAGTAATAAAGTTACAGGCATGTTTTCAGTTAAAAGTCTGGCTTTCACTTTCTGATGTTTTACTGAAAGCAACATTAAGATGTTTTTGATCATTTTCTTTGTGTCTTAAGTTTCAAAGGAGGATTCTTACAAGCTATGGAGCATTCACACATAAACCTAACCACAAATGTAATGCAATACTCATCACTGCACATTAGATGGCAGTGTCTCACCTTGACACCTGAAACATGCAGCATGTTGTTTTTTTCTTATTATGAAACACGAAGTGTTAAAAAGAAGGAGGAGTAAATGTGGGAGGAAATGTGATTGTTCCTCTGGTCCATTGATTGCATTCTTCCTGCCGTTTCTCCAAATAAAATTATCTACGCAGTGATTTTAATCAGCAGCCATTCGCCATCAAATCAATGGGCATGACTGCAGCTGTCAAGCACAGGCACCTTATCAGGTACAAAGCAGCTAAAATGAAGAATTGGTTTCAAAAAGCATCCTATCATATTAGCCAGGATTGGGGCATGGAGAGTGTTGAAAAAACATTAAAAAGATTAAAATCAAAATACTGAGTGATGTAATTTCAGGCAAGAAATGCAAAATTAAGCCTATGGGAAAAAATAAGATGGTTAAAGCTGTTGGTCTATTTTTGATTATTAAAGAGATATTCTTGGAAACAGCTGTGGTTCTGATTCCCCTCTAGAATGTTAAAAATGACCAGCTGTGGGTTATAGGAAATATGTGTTGACACTGGTTTTTTTTGGTAGATTTTGTTACAGATGAGCCAGGGTAGCTTTGTCTCCCTTATGCTTGTAAAACACAATTATTTTTCAAGTGTATCTCATATCTGACAGACATGATTCAATTGCCAACATATGGTTTTCTGTAAAAAGGTGAAACAGCCTGCCTGACTCATTTCAAAGACATCAAGAACAGAAAGTCAGTCAAGCCTAGCCATGAAGTAGCCCAGCACATAAACTAATAAAACCAAGCTGTGTATTTTTATATCTGGTTCGTAACTATAACCTAATTTGTAAATTAGAGGAGATCATCCTCACTGCTACTCTCTTACATTTGCAGCAGGCAACTGTTTCTAAATTACCCTAAACAGCTTTCTCTGCATCATGTTTTGGCAAAAAAAATGTTCATGTATATCAGACAACATGTACTATATGCTGATACTAATATAACTGTGATAGACCAATACTGGCTGAAAGTATTGGCCAACGGACAAAAGTATTGGGCCACATGTCTTAGTCTTTGATTTCAGGTTTTTCATTCAGTCCTATTGCCATAGGTGTATAAAATCAAGGACCTCGCCATTCAGTCTGCCTTTACAAATATTCGTGTGTGAAGAGTCCACTGAATTTGTGCATGGTACTATAATAGAATGCCATTGCAACAAGTCATTTTGAGAAATTTCTTTCCTCATAGATATTCCACTATCAACTGTACGTAGTATTATTGCATTTAGGAACCATAGTAACTCAGCCATGTAGAAGTGGACCACATACAGTTACAGAGCGTGGTCGTGCTGAGGTGCACATAGAACATAAAATTTGCCAAAGCTCTACTGACTCAGTAGCCTTCTCAAACCTGCTCTGGCACCAGGATCTTCATGGTATGGGTTTCCATGACTGAACGGCGGCATGCAAGCCTGATATCACCAAGCACAATGCTGAACATCAGATAGAGTGATGTAAAGCATGCTGCCACTGGACTCTGGAACAATGGAGTGGAGCAACTGTGGAGTGACGAAACACATTTCTCTTTCTGGCAGTCTGATAGATGAGTCTAGGTTCGGCAAAAACCAGGAGGATGGTACCTATCTGACTACACTGTGCCAGCTGTATAGTTTGGTAGAGGAGGGATTATGATATGAGGTTCTTTATCTGGGGTTGGCCTGGGCCCTTAGTTCCAGCAAAGGTAAGTCTTAATGTTTCAGCTTACCAAGACATTTTGGTGAATTTTATGCTTCCACTTTTGTGGGAACATTCTGGGGAAAGCCCTTTTGTGTTGCAGTATGGCTGTGCCCCAGTGCACAAAGCAAGGTCCATAAAGCTGAAGTACCAGCGTGGCAAAGGCACTGACCTCAATTGCATCAAACACCTTGGGGATGAAATGAAACTGAGATTCAGAGCTAGGTCCTCTCATCCAACATTAGTGTCTGACCAACTGCCCTTCTGGATGAATGGGCAAAAATTCCCGAAGACATACTCCAAAATACTGTAGGAAGCCTTCCCAGAAGAGTAGAAACTGCTGTCGCTCCTATAGGTGTAACGTGTGGGTGGCCCAATACTTTTATCCATATAGTGTATGTACAGTTCAGGCTTTACTTATTGGCTAGAGCCATACTTACTCTTTTATGCTAAGCCAACTATCTCCCAGCTCTAGCTTCACATGTAGTTTGCTGACATGAGAGCAATATCAATCCGCTCTGCTAACCCTAGCAGTTTTTAATGTACCATACGTTTGATTAATTACTTAATGTCCCCATAGTGTAGTGGTTTACACATTTGCCTTACAAGCAAAAGGTTTGTGGTTAGATTCAAAGTGGGGGCACAGTCCCTCTCACCATGGAGGGTTGTGTCAGGAAGAGCATACGGTCTAAAACCTCTGCCAAATTGCCAGTGTGGATTGTTCTGCTGTAGTGACCCCTTGGGAAGAATACAAGGGAGTAGCTGAAGGTATATCCATTCATGTTTGATTAAATACTTCATGAATCATGCAGTGTCAAAATATTCTCATTATCTCTCTTCTCATTCACATGCACAGACTATTTTACAAGAGTATGTAACACAGGACAGATGTGGGGGCCCAGAGTCTGCAGCACGAGGCTTTTCACATTCCTCTCACTGACCATGCTGTAAACTCACACAGGTTGGGAATAAGAGCAAATCTTTTGTTTGGCACTCGCAGCACAGTTTTCCAGGAAAGTGACAGGCCAGGCTCTGAGTGGAGTGCTGAAGTTGTTCTCCTTTGCTTTTCACTTTCTTCACTGCTTTAATGCTCAGTTAACTTGAGTAATTGGTCTGACTCTTTGGGGGGGCCTTTTTCAAATATATGACTTGGTGGTCAGAGAGAGAGAGGAGAGGGGAGTAACTGGGGAAATATGAGAACGAGAGGCAGAGACACTCTGCCTTCACTCCTCCCTACCTTCAGCTGCAGCTCCCAAGCAAAGACACAGAGCTCAAGTGTTCCTATATTAAAACAAGCTGCCCATTTCCCTTTTCACATCTGTTTCTCATGCTGATGGCAGGATATAACCTGTAAAACAACAACGCCTGGTAATAGACACACTGAGGGGGAAGGTAATGACTTTTTTTTAACCACAAATAAAGACTCAGCAAATTCAGCTACTTACCAGAATATATCAACAAATGTGACCCCCGCTTTCAAAGGGTATGCTTTAATGGCAATTCACAAGAAAAAGTAGGAGTGACTGATGGAGGTGGAGAAAGGGAAGCAGGCAGAGAGGGAGTTGGAAAAAAAAATTAAGTGTGACAACTGAAAGGAAGATGCAGAAATACTTGGTAGATGAGAAGGGAAGAAGGTTGGACATATGAGGGAAAGAATTTGTAGAAAAATAAGCTTATATGAAAGAGTGTCTGCTGGTGGACGAAATTGAAGCTCCGTCCCTCCAGGTGGAAATAATCACAGTCAGAAAAGACTGAGATGATGTGGACAACAACTGTCCTCCTGCTGCTTTTACCTCAGCTTCTTTCCTCCGCAGTATGTATGATAATGCATGTTATAAATGTTTTTAACATTTGTTTGTCATCTGTCTTATCACTCCAACTTTCATCAGAATTTAGAGCAGAAAGCTACAAATTATGAGCTGTAAGGGAGCTGCTTTAAAAGTGAATGTTAAGCAAAATGCCAGTGCAATAAGAGAGATTTAAGAGCAAGCTATGAACTGTGAATTATTTTATTACTTAATAAGATAAGATAAGATAAGATAAGATAAGACAAGACAAGACAAGACAAGACAAGACAAGATAAGATAAGATAAGATAAGATAAGATTAAATAAGATAAGATAAGATAAGATGATCCTTTAGTGGTTCCACAGTGGGGAAATGCTCAGAGCAGTTATACTCAGCCAGCATGATATTTCACCTAAATCAGGCTGAGTTTTTGTTTTTTCTTCCTTTGCTTGAGAAGCCAGATTACAGGAGCTAATCAGGACTTGTGTTGGTGAAAAACACTTCAACAGAGTGTGTATTTCCTAATTCAGGGCTTTAGTAAGAAACATCCTTTTCACAATTCAGTGGTTTGTAGCATATTTTAAACAAGAAACCGTGTACAGTATTAAAAGAAGTTAACAAATGTACAAACAAGTTGATGAGCTATACCATGAAGATATGTGAAAAAGCTGTTGAAGCTAGGTTAAGGAGAGAGGTGATGATCAGTGAGCAGTAGTACTGCTTCAGCTGAGAAAGAGTACAACAGATGCAATGTTTGCTTTAGTATAGAGAAGGTCAGAAGGAGTTGCACTGTGTCTTTGTGGATCTTGAGAAAGCATATGATAGGATGCCAAGACAGGAACTGTGTTATTGTATGTGGAAGTCAACAGTGGCAGAGAAGTATGTGAAGGTGGTGCAGGATGTGTGTGAAAACACTGAGACAGTAGTGAGGTTTGCAGTAGGAGTGACAGATGGGTTCTTGGTGGCGGTGGGATTGCATCAGGGATCAGCTCTGAGCCCCTTCATGTTTGCAGTGGTGTCTCTGTGGATTATGGTTTTTCTAGATGACATTGTGGTCTGTAGTGAGTGTAGGGAGGAGGTGGAAGAGAGCCTAAAGAGGTGGAGGTATGCACTGGAGAGAAGAGGAATGAAAGTCAGTTGAAGGAAGACAGAGTACATGTGCATAAATGAAAGGGAGGCAGGTGGAACAGTGAAGATGCAAGGAGTAGAGGTAGTGGAGGAGTTTAAATACCTGGGGTCAACCATCCAAAGCAACAAACAGAGCACAAGAGAGGTGAAGAAGAGAGTGCAGTCAGGGTAGTGTGGGTGGAGATGAGTGTCAGGGGTGCCAGAAGGATAGCAGTAAGAGTGAAAGGGAAGGTTTACAAGACAGTAGTGAGCCCTGCTATGATGTATGATCTGGAGATGGTGGTGCTGACACAAAGCCAGGAGGTGGAGCTGGAGGTGGCAGAGTTGAAGATGTTGAGATTTTCACTGGGTGCAACCAGGATGGACAGGACTAGAAATGAGTACATCAGAGGGACAGCTCATGTTGAGAAATTTGGAGACAAAGTCAGAGAGGCAAGATTGAGATGGTTTGAAGAGGGTTAGTGGATATATTGGACAAAGGATATTGGAGCTGCCAGGCAGGAGGAGAAGAGGAAGACCAAAGAGAAGGTACATGGATATAGTCAAGGAGGACAGATTGAGGGCTGGTGTGATAAATGAGGATGCAAGGGATTGGGTAAGATGGAGGCAAATAATCTGCTGTGGTGACCCCTAATGGTAGCAGCAGAAAGAAGAAAAGAAAAAGAAGGAGAAGAAGAAGAAACACAGAAACAAAACACTGTTATTCCGTCTCTAATACTCTGTTGGAGTCATGCTTACCAGGCAAAATGTAAAAGGCATTACATAAGAGCTGTCTGTGTATTGAACTCTCTCACTGTTCTTCTCTCCTACTTGCCAGGATAAAGAAAACAGAATCAATTTAAACCAGAAACCATCAGAAATAGTCAATCAAGACTTCTCCGATGCTCCTGTCAGAGACCAGAGACCTATTGGCGATATCAAAGGTCAGGACACCTGCTCCATCCCATGTGACTTCGTTGTCAAGCTTCTACGAGATGAGAAACACTCTATCAGTGGTAAAGTCTTTTCTCTTTCCTTGTGTTATTGTTAGCTCTATCTGTTTCGTGTTTTGTTCAGTGTGTGTGTGTGTGTGTATGTGTGTGTGTATCCAGGTCAACTGCAACAGTCTCTGCTTGTGTTTGGACGCAGCACCCGGAAACTGATCAGGGACGTGATGGAGGAGCAACAGAGAGTTCTGGACATCCTCAGCAGTCAGGTAAAAAGAAGTCTGTTTTCTTATGTTAGAAGAAGAGTTTCAAAGCCTCTGATTGGCTAACTGTATTTACTGTGGGGTCACATTACCAGGTAACAGAGTTGATTACCAAAGTACAGACGCTCAGCTCCGAAGTTCAGAGAAGCAACACTGAGACGTACTCCATAAAACCTGTGCAATCTCATGGTAATGCACACAAAAACATGTATTATGATGATCATGGAGTTTAGGATATACTAGGAATTATAAGTTTAACGTCCACTACTAACCTGAATTTTAGAAAGCACAGGCTTGACTTCATTGTTCATTTTGTATTTTTATCCTGGAACTCATGATGCAGCCCTAAGCTCAAAAAATGGTTTTGGCTTTAATAGACTGCTGCTTACAAGTAGAGGGTTTAAACACCAGGTTCAAAGCCAAAGCTGTGTGCCTGAGATTACCATATTACTATCCCCTCTCCTTGACATAAGGCAGTTTTATGAGCTTTGTTGAACATCCACTACTGTAACAGTATATATGTAAATGACAATAATTGAATACACAGTAGATTAAATGTGAGTCTTGACAATTAATCAACTAAATCTGATCTGTAAAGTCTTTGGAGTCTCTCTTTTGCCTGTCACAGACTCCCCCCTGGAACTGCAATGCTTAATCGGCATCTGCATTTGTCTTCAAAATGTCAGCCTTTCTATGAGAACATGACAAATAATTTTCCATTAATCTGATGTTTGTAAATGTTTTTCTAACATGGGAATATGAAAACAGACTTTAAACCATCCACACATTTAATCCTTAGAAACACCAGAACTCTTCAAAATGACTAAACATTTTTGCAATAGATGATGAGCTGCACTATTAATTTGTAATGCTTATCATGACTTGACATTTTGTGTCTCAGTTGAGTGATTCATAGACAAAAAGCATATATCTAATGATTATTTGACTAAAGCAGAAAGATAAATGAATGCAATTTATATTATGCACCGACATTCTTTAATCTGTGAAATTTTGACTATAACTCAAAAAAGTTGCTTTCTCATAAGTTTCATTTAATCACATTCCTGATGACAAAACAGAGTGTTGTTTACATTGATTAGGACGAGACTGCAGTGACATCAAGAACAACCTTGAGTCAGTTGTCCCTAAGATCCCCAGTGGTATTTACATAGTCCATCCAGAGAATACCGACTCTTCATTTGAGGTACATGTACATGGTTCATTCAGTCTTTCACAATAACTCATTCGATCTGTGGTCACGACTTAAAGCAAAGCTTTTTCCTGCAGGTGTTCTGTGAAATGGACTATATGGGAGGTGGATGGACTGTGATGCAGAGGAGGACTGATGGATTAACTGACTTCAAAAGATCCTGGGCTGATTATGTTAATGGCTTTGGACACCTTGCAGGTTGTTTATTACAACAGAGATGTATTTTTCCTGTTTGAAGATGCACTATAAAATGAACACCAATAGGTGGTAAAGGTATTAGGAACAGCAGCTGATGTAGCTGTGCAAACTGGCCACTCAGAATAAAATGTATCTTCAGCTGCTCCCTTGTACTCTCCCCAAGAGGTCACCACAGTGGATTAATTTGCACTGGTAATTTGGCAGGGGATGCCCTTCCTGACGCAACCCTCCATGGTGAGAGGGGTTTGTGTCCTCAGAATACATTAGTAAAAAATGTCTGGGAATCATTGCCCAACATGATGTCTAGCATTTGTATGAGCAAACACTCAGATGACATAAGATTTTGGGAGATATGATTAAATCAGCAGCAGCATATGCTGTACATAGAAGATGGCTGTACCTACAGTGATGTCAACCATATGTGACTATATGTGGGTGGGGCTTGGGAGTTTTTGGCTAATGTTAGTACTAGTTAGCTATTAACTGAAACTTGAACTATGACATGGGAAGTTAATTTTTACTAACACTAAAGGGCTTAAAGCAAGGTCTATGTAATGAAGTGAATTCAAGTTAAAATATTTCAACTTTGGTGATGCATTTTCTTCGTGCTACATTGTGAAAACCCATCAGCTTGGATTCTCCTGATGTCACAAACAATCAAAAATGGAGGACAAGCTTACTAATGTTTGAGGGCAGCTGAAGCTGAATGGTTGAAATTTTAGATATAGATAGAAAAAAGGGGAGGGCTTGGAGAAAATTTAGCAAGTTTTAATGCTTAATGGTAAGTTCTAAACATATGTCACTCTATATAAGTCATACTGATTTCAGTTATTGGTACTTCAACTCATCATGTTGGTTCTTACCAATGCAACTAAATTCATGTGAATAATGTGTGAACATGAGTAGTGAAATTTTGCCTAGTGTTTAGTGTGAATGTACCGACACACTCGTTATTCTAAGCGGCTGTGCCCTTAATTATGCATTATTTTAAGCCTTCAAGCAGACATGCTGCAGTTTTACAGGCTGATATATACAGGACTATTTCTTAGCTGGACACAGGGACTTTGTGGAGTCAAATCATCTTTGAAAAGTGCAGGCCAGCTTTTTTTTCTGTTCTTAGTATTCATACTATGCTTTGCTAACTTGCTCATTAATTCAGCTTTATATTTAATGGATAAATATTGAAGTGGCAGGAAAAGACAAGTATATTTCCTCAGTTGTCACACTAAATCATTTTAATCAAACTCCAGATATTGATAAATATATCTTGTACTTATCAGTGACTGTCATAATGGCAACATCTCTCTTTTGTGTGCACCAGGGGAACACTGGTTGGGCCTGAGGAAGGTGTTTCATATAGTAAACCAAAAAGATACTCGATTCCAGCTTCACATTGCTCTCGTCTCCCATGATGACATCACTTCTTATGCATCATATGATGACTTCCGCCTTGAAAATGATGCACAGTTCTTCAGTATTCACCTGGGCAGATATGCAGGTAGCGCAGGTATGACAAGTTAAAAATTAAGAAATTAAAAATTAAGAATTAAAAATTAAGAAATATTCACCATCGAGCAAAAGTGCTTTTTAAACATTTGGCTGAGTACAATTAGGATGATGGCTCTTCTTTCTTGTTTTTTGTCTCCTTTATGTTTGCATGGGTGTGTTCTGGTGCAGGTGATGCATTTAGAGGCTATGACCAGGAACAGAACCAGGACACAGCTCCATTTAGTGCCTCAGATGTTGACAATGACGGCTGCAATCCTTTCTGTTCCATTGGCAATTACACGGTGGAGAGCTGCAGTATTCAGCACAACCACACAGGATGGTGGTTCAATCAGTGCGGCTTGGCAAACCTCAATGGCTCCCCTGAAGATGAAGAAAAGAACCAGGGAAAGAGAACACACATTCTGTGGGACACCTGGAGACAGAATGGAGTCCCTTACACAGTCAAATCTGTGACCATGAAGATCAGGAGGATCGCAACCAATAACTGACAGCTGATGGGCAGAAATGCATTATTGTATGACTAAAAGCTTTAATAAAACAATACAATTTTTGTATTCTCATTTTCAGTGTATCTTCTTCTTCTTCTTCTTCTTCTTCTTCTTCTTCTTCTTCTTTTGGCTGCTCCTGTTAGGGGTCGCCACAGTGGATCGTCTGCCTCCATCTCACTCTATCCCTTGCATCCTCTTCCCTCACACCAACCCTCTGCATGTCCTCCTTCACTACATCCATGAATCTTCTCTGTGGTCTTCCTCTTCTCCTCCTGCCTGGCAGCTCAATCTTCAACATCCTTTGTCCAGTATATCCACTATCCCTCCTCTGAACATCTTCAAACCATCTCAACATGAGCTGTCCCTCTGATGTACTCATTTCTAATCCCATACATCCTGGTCACTCCTAGGGAAAATCTCAACATCTTCAATTCTGCCACCTCCAGCTCTGCTTCCTGTCTT
>VUQH01035009.1:0-17369 GCA_015106775.1 Etroplus canarensis
GTGTGCGCGCGCGTGTGGTCATATTAAAAATGATTAATATTAATTAATTATTTTTATCTGATTAATCACAGAGCCCCTGTGGATTAATTTAGCTTAATCACGATGAGGGCAAATAGACTCACAACGGAAGGCGATTTATACACTTACTGTGTTTATTTAAACTAAAGAATAGATATGGTGTCCAGATTGAAAAATAAAAATAAAAAAACATAAGGTGAGGGTGGTTTGGTGCAAGCCGGGCATCACCGTCCCCAAAGTATTTATAGTGGAATCCCAGACTAATGTATGCTTTGAGTTGATGGGGTAATTTAAGCTGAAAGTGTTTTGGTGAAATGAAAACGCCTTCCTGTGTAGTGTGCAACTTCCTTTTTTTCAGTCAATTGTTAGTTAGCTAGTTAGTTTTTTTCTACTTAAACTTCCCATTGAGAGGGCCAGTATGCTCTATCTTCATCGAGTTGGTTCTGCCAGTAGTGTTGGAGCACCAATCTGCACCAGTGAGTGGAATTGTGAGATTCTGAGTCATTGTATTGTAATTGCATTAAAAAAATTTAATCAAATTAATCATACAAATTGATTAATCCAAATGATGTGTTCTCTGGAGTGATGAATCATGCTTCTCTATCTGGCAGTCTGATGGACATTACTTACCTGACTGCTTTGTGGAAAGTTTGGTGGAGGAGAGATAAAGCTATGAGGTTGTTTTTGGGGTTGGGCTGAGTCTCTTAGTTCCAATGAAGGTAAATCGTAATTCTTCATCTTACCAACATCACTTGGACAATTTTATGCTTGAAACTATGAGGGAACAGTTTGCAGAAGACCCTTTCTGTTCCAGTATGACTGTGTCCATAAAGGTATGGTTGAATGAGTCTGGTCTGGAAGAACTTGACTGGCCCTCACAGAAGTCTGACCTCAACCCCATCCAACAACTTTGGGATGTGCCAGAATGGAGATTGCGAGCCAGGCTCTCCTATCCAAAATCAGTCTCTGAACTCACAAATGCTCTTCTGGATGAATGGGCAAAAATTCCTACAGACACACTCCAAAATCTTGTAGAAAGCCTTCCCAGAAGAGTGGAAGCTGTTATAACTGCAAAGGGAGGAGCAACTCCATATTAGTTATTATGCATTTGGGATGTCATGAAAGCTCCTGTAGGTATAATGTGTAGCTGGCTTACTTTTGTCCATAGTGTATCCACATCTACCTAACATGTATGCCTTTGGACTGGAGAGTTGCAGAGCACTATAGAGGCATATAGAGCATGCAGTCTCCACACAGAAAGCTGACCAGGAGGTTGGAATTTAGAACCTTCTTGCTGTGACTGTGCTAACCACCTTCTTCCTCTGATGTAATTGGGCAGATCAGAAGACATTAAACATGACAATATCTGAACGTTTTATAGCAACAAGCAGCCCAAAGTCAGTAAACAGCAAATGTTACATAACTTAAACCCACATACAGAATGGAATTTAAATCACCTTGGCACAAAATTGTGGAGATTGTGTGTCATTTTAGAATCCCTTATAAACCAGCTGTGTGATGCAACATGTTCTATAAAGGAAAACTTATCCTCCATACTATACACGGGCTTCACTGCCAGGATCCATCTGTAATTTGCTTTTGGCTCAAAGTCACCTTCCTCCAGGCCAAGCAGATGTATTTTTTCCGATATGGAAGTGGAAGGCAGTGGTGGAATAAGTGGAGTATGGTTTTCGCATTTAGTTATGCTCAATCAGAGTTTTTATTAAAGTACTAGTAAAGTGTTTTGATTCTCTTTCTGTAAACTGTGTAATACTGAGAAAATCATTGTGCTGGATATACAGGATTTCTTCCTGTTATGGTTTCGACTGAACAAACCTTTAAAGCTGCATGAGAGGAAAAACAAAACTTTCCCAACGACTTTTATGCAAATCAGCACTCGGCCCTTCCACATTGCTTTGAATAGAGTATCATTTGACCCTGGCTGCTGATTAGTTTTGATAAAGCAAAGCTCATCCTTCCTCTTCCTACTTTTTATTTTACCTTTGGGTAAAAGGTTGCTTGTTGCATTAGACATTTGCATAAGTCCTGCAAAAACTTATTGAACTTTGAAAGCTGTCAACTACAATTTAGATTAGATCTGTCTGCTGAGAAAAAATAACTTTTATCAGCCTTCAACTAAAATCCACCAGCCCTGGAGGAAAAATCCCATCCATACACGGGCAGTTTGACCAACTTGCCGCATTTATTTGTCTGCTAAGATGGAAATCACAAACGGTTTGTTTGATTTGCATAACGTCTCCCCCGGGGAGGGGACGCAAAGCTGCCAGGGGCCTCCGTCTATACGTCCTCCTCCTCATCAACATGTGAAGTGTCTGCGGTCAATGGCGGAGGGGATTTGCTCACACAATAAAGACAGATGCCACCTTTTATCTGCTTAACGGAAGAGAGGCTGAGCGCGTGGCACTTGACCGCCGCCGTCGCACGTGGTTGGCACGTAATGACGTCCTCCCTCCACAGACTATTGTGATGACAGGCCTGCTCTCTTTTAGCAGGAGGTGGAGGAGGGAGACGGGTTTTGTTTAAAGAAGGGGTGTAGTAGTTTGAGTGATTTTTCTTTTCCCAAAACAGCCTTTGTTTGTCCCTTATGAATAAGAGACGCTAAACTGGTTCAGAGGAGAAGAAAATCTGGTGTTGCATTGAAGCTTCTCTTGGAGGCAAACTTTTAAACCTCAATTAATAATGCTGAAACCTGATATTTAGCAGAAACCTGCTTTTATGTGACTGGCTGCTAATGGGAAATAATCAAGAAAGAAGTGTTTTTTTTTAACTGTTGGGTATTTGTGACATAACTCACAGCTGGGGAAGTACTTTGTTAGAGTACTCAAAACATCATCTAAAAAATAGTTTAAATAGGTAGAATGGTACACTACATGGACAAACTACACATTATACATCTCATTCTAAATCCGAAGGCATTCATATTGAGTTGGTCCTCCCTTTGCAGCTATAACAGCTTCCTGGGAAGGCTTTCTACAAGATTTGGGAGTGTATGTGGGAATATTTGCCCATTCATCCAGAAGAGCATTTGTGAGGTCAGATGTTAATGTTGGACAAGAAGCCCTGGCACTCTCCTTTCTAATTCATTCCAAAGGTGTTCAGCAGGGTTAAGGTAAGGGCTCTGCACAGGCCAGTCAAGTTCTTCCAGACTCATCCAACCATGCTTTTATGAGCTGTGCTTTATGCACTGGGAAACAGTCATGCTGGAATAGAAAAGGGCTTTCCCCAAGCATTATCCCTCCTCCACCAAACTTTACAGTTGGCACAAAGCCGTCAGGCAGGTAATGTTCTCCTGGGCTTTACTAAACCTTGACCCACTCCACAGAACACTTGTCTTACACTCCAGAGTCCAGTAGTGCGCTTCACATCACATATGGAGACCCATGCGACAAAACTGTTGGTGCACAGTTTTTGTGCTGATGGCAATGTCAGAGGGGGCTATTGAGTCAGCAGAGCATTGACGATATTATGCTATTATTATACCCCGCGCTTTAAATTGACATGGTCTGCCACTTCGTGCCTGAGTTACTGTGGTTTCAAAATACTTCCACTTTGCAATAATGCTCCTTACAGTTGATCACTGAATATCTAGGAGGGAAGAAATTTCACAAATTGACTTGTTGGAATGGCGGCATCCTATTATAGTACCACACAATTCAGTGAGCTCTTTAGAACAAACAATTTCATTGCAGGTTGTCCTTAGTTGGACTTTTCACAGTGGGACTGAATGAAACACCAGAATTCAGTGATTAAGATACTAACCTTTGTACTTACCAATACTTTTGTCCATATAGGGCATGTAGCTCAATAAAATGTAATAATGATCTCCCTCTGGTGTGGCTTAATTTACTAGCACGTGTTAACACTTTAAAAGCTGTTAAAGTTACACAGTATTTCTTAAATCTGTTGCTACAGCCTGCAGCACACACACATTCATCAATGGCATGAAGACATCTCTAGTGAGAACATATAGTTATGCAAATCATCCTCAGACCACCAAGCTCTCTCTTTCTCTCTTTGTGGGTGAGTGACAGACAAAGACAGTGGGCTCTGAAATGGTCCATTTGATTCCTGATGGTGTTTGCTTCAGAATGAGCAACATCTGCCTGCACAGGCAGCTACCAAACCCTGGAAGCTGGATTCACCCGGAGCCGGATCCTTTTCCTGCTTTCTTTTGAAAAACAGAGGGCGGTTTGACATGTCACAGAAGGAAACTTGCAGCTGTAGATAATAATAAAATGTTCACACAGTTACACTATCACGGCTCACTGGGACACTGGGATATATTGGAGATATTGTTACTGTTATTAGTAGCACCTGTGCTTTTCCTGATGCCATCTTTTGAACTTTAATAGAGAATAAAAGCAGCCTCAATGTTTTTCTCCTGATATAAATATTATCTTTTTATTTCAGCATTTTCCTTAGTTACAGTGGCACCTTAGCTTCCTACTTATTGAGCTTTATATTGTTTTACTTGTACCATTTAAGTTTTTTCCTTAAGCTTAATGTTTTGCCAGCAATAACAGCAAGAACATTAAACTTTTGTAATAAATATGTATTAATGAAAAAGTGGTTTGAGCTTTGATGATGTTTTTTGTTGTGACGAATAAATTATTTCTGTTATGAAGACATACAGACACAAACTCTTTTTTACAGTTAATATCAGAATCTTCTGGAAAGTGAAACATCAGATGGGGAAAAGACTGAATCCTTTTCTTAAAGATGTGGAACTGAATGAAACTGTGTGATTTTTGGGAGAAGAGCCTCCCTTAGTATGGATACATACATAAAATCAGCCTTGGTGATATGAGACAGTATGTGCACCATCATCTAATGCACAGTTTCATTAGAGAAGGCTAGGCTGTATAATACATACAGGCACTTACTGTGAAACCACATCCCAAAGGAGCTCAGTTGGATTGAGATGTGGTGACTGTGGAGGCCATTTGAACATAATGAACTAATTGTCATGATAAATAAATCAGTTTGGGATCATTTAAGCATTGTGACATAATGCAGCCATCAGAACATGGGTACACTGTGGTCATTAAGGGATGGACATGATCAGCAACAATACTCAGGCAGGCTGTGGCATTTAAACAATGCTTGGTCGGTACTTAGGAGCCCAAAGTGCACCAAGAAAATATCCTCCACAACATTACACCAGCAGCAGCAGCCTGAACGGTTGTTGCAAGGCAGGATGGAACCATGCTTTCATGTTGTTTATTCTGACCCTACCATCTGAACGTCACAGCAGAAATCAAGACTCAATAGACTAGATAATTGTTTTTCAATCTTATATTGCCCATTTTTGGTGAGTCTGTGTGAATTATAGCCTCAGTTTCCCATTCTTAACTGGTAGGAGTGGCACCTGGTGTGGTCCCTGCTGCTGTAGCCCATGTGCTTCTAGGTTCCACATATTGTATGTTCAGAGAAGCTCTTCTGCATACTTTGGTTGGAATGAATGGTCATTTGGAAGCAGTTTGGTTGTTCTCCTCTGACCTCTGGCATCAATGAAGCATTTTCACCCAGAGAACTGCTGCTCACTGGATATGTTCTCTTTCTGGGGGGCATTCTCTGCAAACTTTAGAGATGGTAGTGCAGGAAGTTTTCTGAAATCCCCTAACTAGCCCTTTTGGATGACAAGGCCAGCAATCACGGCATGTTCAGAGTCACTTATGTCACTTTTCCTCCCTACCCTGATGCTTGATTTGGACTTCAGCAGGTCCTCTCCATTTCCAAGTAAGTAATTTCCCCCCGGGGATTAATACAGTATTCTGATTCTGATTGATTCTGAGCTGCTGCCATACGATTGGCTTTTTGAAGCTCTCCACTGCGGCTCTTGTGATCCGGATCCGGTGAGAATCCAGCCCCCGGTTTGTGAACGGCAGGTCCCCCATCCCACTCGCACACTCAGCACCGGGGCTGGTCCGTGAGGAGAGGAGAGGCACAGAACGCTTTTTTATTCAGCGACGCGCTCAGTGAGGAGCGGACAAACCCTCCGGAGTCTCTGCGCTCTCCCAGCCTCAGGTTCTTTGACGTTAACACCAGCTGGCTTTTATTCCCACCGCTCTGGACTGTCTGGACTCGACTGTTTCGGTCCCCTTTTTTTTTTTTTTGTTTAAATTTGCTCTCCAGCCTGCGCGGTGCTTTTCTCACAGGTGGGTCCACCGTCTCCGGTGCGTCTTTACGCGGTGACAGCAGCTGTCAGCGCGCGTCTGTCCTGTGAATCAAGCGTCTGCGGAAACTTTTTCCCTCTCTCCTCCAGTGTTTGCATAACATTTTTAAACGAGGTCAGGCGTTTTCTGCCTGCAGCTGAAAGCTTTTTTTTTTTTAGGGCACAAGTGAAGTTTGAGAGTGGGCAGCTTCCACTTGTTCAGACTGATGTATTTATAGACATGAAAGGCACACATTTAATGATAAAAGTTTGAAATCAGTATAAAAAATTAAGTTTTTAGGTAGGATGATGCAAGTGAAATCCGATCGTCCTCCACCCTTCTTATTTTAATTGGCTTCTCATTAATTATCCTCAAAGTGGAGGTAATTAAAAGGAGTGACCAGTCACGCTGGGCAGCATATGGTGTGTGTGTGTTTCAATTTGCCCGTCAGGCTTTAATTGTGTAATTGACCCCCCCCTGTGGGTGGTAGTTTGTTGGTCAATCACTGCTCTGCCACAAAATTCTGATGACATTCACTTTACTTCTTGTACCATTTACATAACACTGGCTCTCAGGCTGTCAGTGTTTGTTTTAAACGCCTCATTTAGTGTCTGTTCTGGAGCTTCAGGGCGTGCTGGAGGTGATGAAGATCTTGCATTTTGAGGGAATGCTCCAGAATAGCCACTAAATGGACCTCTCTGCTTAAGTTTGTAGTGTCATTGTTGAGCTTATTCTCGCTTTTTATTCATTATTTGGGAGGAAAAGTGAGGATTTAATGGTGAGTTTTAGTGTTTGTTGTAGTTTTCTGAAATTGCAGGCCCCAGTTGCAGCTCTGCTGTTCTTCAAACTTTATCAGTTTTAATAAAAATGTAAGATCTCGTTTTAAAAAGACAATCACAAGTTCACCTGACCAAAAGGTAAAATGCTTACATTTTTAACCTAAAGTGTAAAACTCCCAAGTTTGTCATTCCAGCTTGGAAGATGATGGGAGTGCTTATAATTTAACTGTAAAAATTAAATGTACATGTGCCAAGCTACTAGACTGTGTTATCATTCACTGCAGTGATACTGAAAGATTATTGGTTAGTTAAAGTCACTGTCAAGCTATAAGCTCCCCAAAATTAACTGGTTTCAACTATCAAACATGAGCATTTGCAAATGCTCTTATTTTATTGCAAATTCTTTATATTTAGAAAATAAAGGAAGCCATATGCAGATGACTTCAGACTAAATTCTGATTTTAAGTTTTCATAATTTGACACTGCAGCTTAAAAGCTGCATTGTTTTGTTTTGTGTTTTTATGTAAGGATATCGGAAAAGTAGACTTTCATTGCCACTAATTAAAACAAATGTGGATCAGTCAGCAGCCAAGACAGCAGCCCAGACTGCTAATGAAACAATTTACAGGGGAACGCTAAGCCAGGGCTGATTTCACAATCTCATAAAAGTGGTGGGAGAACACAATGAGTCCCGGTCAGCTGTGAACAGGAAAAAACACTGGCACTCCTCCAGCTGTTTCACACACAGCATCCTTCCTAACTCCACCAAGCTGCCCTCCTGTTCAGCCCATCCTCATTTCAGACTAGTAGGAGACTTATTTTCAAAGGGGCAAGCAAGTAATATTTTATAATTTTCAATTTTTTTTTTTTAACAAGGTTCCCTGGTGGTGGTTTTATGATAATCTCTTCTTTATTGGGTGAGATAATTAGATTTGTGTTTTAAAAATAAGACAAAAAGCTGTATTTTCTTTTGCTGTGCATTTCCCCACATTGTTGTTTGCATTTGGCAGCTTAAATATCCATAATTCTAAAACCAGGAGGTCTGTGATGACTTAAACCAAAAGAGGCCTTAAAGGAAACAGTTTATATTTCAGTCTTAAAGGAGCACACCACTAAAACTAAATACTCGCTGACATTTCGACTCATCCAATGGAAGTCTTCAATTTAGGTATTTATTTGTGGAAAACTAAGTTCATTTGTCTGAAGAAAGATGCCAAAGCTCTAAAATGTTAGATTTGGGAATACAGTGAGGAATGGACAAGAATTAGACCCCAATAAAATGGATGAATACCAGGAAAGTTGTGATTTAAACCAGAAACTAAACAGGATTATGAACCTGATCCAGACAGTTTTGATAAATCGGTTCTGTAAAAGGTTTGTACAGGATGATTCTGCTTTATTTTAACCTGTCGTGTTTCTCCTGAATGTATCTCTTAACAAGCAGCAACCTCTAGAGGTGAAAAAAAAAAAAAAAATTAAAAAGTGTTACAGTTCCTTTTCTGGCCACTTGAAGCTGACTTTAAAAAATGAGTAAATCCCCATAGACTTTCATGTTAAAATGTCCAACTTTACAGCATTAAAAAGCAGATGTCCCATCACAGGCAGCTGTCTGTATTTGTCACCTCCACTAATTACCATCCCTGAACTGGAACACACCATGTGCTGTTGGTGCATGTAGGAGCGTTTTAATGGGATTGTCTGACAAATAACATGACTTACTGTGTAGTCCAGACCATCAAAGAAGTTGGTTGGATCTTGTTTTTCCTTTCTGAACTTGTTGTTCATTGGTCTGATTGATTGAATTTAGCCCACAGTAGACTGTGGTAGACACATGGTTCATCCCGTCACCCACAAAGTATTTTTGTATCTGGAAGGCATCCCAGATGGTTCTGTGCAACAGTTTGGCACATCAGGTTAGCAGAAATCATTCTGGAGAAAACAACACGTGGCTGCCTCTGTTTGTAGGGCCTGTCTTTTTTGAAATTTTTGGCCAACATATTCTCTGCTCCTCTTTTGTGTCCATTTTTGCACATTTCTTGTTAAATAAAAGGTCAAAATCCAAACAGTTTAAAGATGCGATTAAGCCACCTCAGTGTTAGCTGGGAATAAAAGGGATACCCAGGATATCTTTCATTTGTCTGGTTGCACTTAATCTAACATTGACAGTCAGGATCAGCTGTTATACGATAGGGGGTTATTGACTTGATAAGTCAAGCCAGGGTTTTTTAATCCAGCTATGATTGCCTTCACATGAAAAAGGTGGCATTGGCAGCATCCGACCAGTCACAAACATGGATGTCTACGGGCAGCAGAGCAGCTGATTTTATAAAGGAAGCTAAAACTAAGATGAGAAAAATGGGGGGATGACTTTCAGGCTGAAAGCAACACAGCTGCTGCAGATACAACAGCGTTTCAAGTGTCTGTAACAGCAAAGCTCTGTATGAACACATGTGCTTTTGAAGCACTGCAAAAGATCTGTTAATAAAGTTTAGCCTACTTAACACAACAGAGGAAAGTCAGCAAAAGTGCTAAGTTACATCTCTGTCATTAAGACACAGGAGACTGACAGATTGCAACTGTTCCATTGAATTAATGTTTAGATTTGCATAAAACGGTTTCAGTTTTTATTCTTTCAGTTGCAGCCCTGGTGGTGATTAATGATCTGAGAGCAAATAAAGAACAAACATAAAGGCAAAATTCAAATGTAGGTTTAGTCTGTGTGCAAAAATTGACTTGAGTACAAATCAGAAGTACAAATAGGTGTCCTGTTTAGGATTATATATTAAGGTTTATAGAACAATCAAATTGTCTTTTTTTTGCAGCCAACACTAATAAAATCAAATCAGCAACTAAAGTTGCATCTAAGAATCTGTATTTATTACTGTTGTTTAAAGACTTGGGAAAACTTTAGACACTCGTTTTGTCAATGCAGAGGTCAGAGTTATCATCCAGGGTCTGTGATACTATTTTTCTGGAGAAGATTGGTCAGCAGGAGGTGGTTTCATACCTGTTGAGCTCTAATTTTGAACATGACTTGCTCCAATGTGAACCACCCTCATAATACTGGAAATCCTGAGTTAACCCTGAAGTTAGCTGGATAAACCCAAATCCTGCTCCCTGTTAAAGTCCTCACGGGAAACAAAAACATAACTGTGCTGGCAACACCAGGCACAGATGGAGATGTCTTTCTAAAGTGAATCTCTCAGCTTGGTGGCCATTACCTCCAGGCACTTATTTGGGAAGTTATTTCAAAGCATTATTTAAATTCATTAACATCGATTTCAGGATTTTTTGAATGCCATGTCTCTCTTATTATGTCTCTATGGGAAGTGAGTCATGCTGCAAGAGCTTTCAAAGTTAATCTTACTATGTTTTGATGTTTTATGCAATTTCCCCCCTGGGATTAATGAAATATTCTGACTCTGACTGCAGAGTCATCCACTGGTATGTGAAGTGGAGATTTGAAACCATACTTGAGCAAAAGGGGGATCTGACAGTAAAACTGAGCTTGCCACACATCATTAGATAACAACTTGTGATTGACAAGTCCGTAGTCCATAACCGTAGCCTAAATAATCTTCCTTTCTGACTGTGACAATGACCATAAATTACCAGATGAACTTCTTGTTTTATTTAGTTTGACTTGAAACTAGTTACTAAGTCCATAAAGTGATCATAAGTGTTTACTGAGGTCACAGAGTGAGCTGAGGGCAATTTGTCCTATAGACTTCTCTACAGTCGGAAGTCTTTTTGCATGAGTCACCCCCTGCTGACCATTAGAAAGAATGCAGGGTTAAGGCAATAAGTATGAGTTTCACTTAAGACTCAAAAGCTGCTTTTTTGTTTGGTTTGTTTTTAAATAAACAATCAAGGATTTTGAACCTAAGCCCGCTAAAATTTGCTAGACTAGGCAACAGTTTTCAATGCAAGTGGAGTACAGCTGCCATCCGTCTTGGGGTAGCCTAGGACAGTGTAAAGGATGGCAGTAGCCACAGTGATTGGTTTTGGACTCCACATTTTGGCCACCATCCTTGCAGTTGCTGTAAAGGAAGAAACTATCCATGGAGGCCTAAACCACTATTTTTACCAGGCTGTAAATATACTTTCAATGCTATGAAGTTGGCCCCTTTGAGTCTATAGAGGTTGACTTCCTCTTGAGTCTGCCTCAAGTGGCCACTAGAGGCAAGTTGGTTTTTGTCGCTGTTGGCTCCGGAGGTTGCTGCTCGGTTGACATTTTGGCATTGAGTATATTGGTTGTACCTAATTTAAATATACAGAAACCCTACTCTGTGATTAAGGCTGGTTTTTAAATACCCCATAAAGTTTAAAATGCATGTGCTATGGAAGCCTTAAAATGCAGTAACTCTCGTGAGGGCTGTGTGTTGTTTTTTTCATTTGCATCTCATGGACTCGTGTGCTGGAAAGCTGTTGAGCAGAGACACCATGTGCAGTCTGGCCCTGACAGTAATCAGTCAATGAATAATGAACACAGACACACACACAAACCTGCCATTGACAGCTGTTTGGTATCTCTGTGTGTGTGTGTGTGTGTGTTAACTCTATCAGTGGAGTGCAGCTGCATGCCTGCCTGTAGCAATTATCTTCTTGCTAAATAAGAGCCAGCTCTGGGAGGAGGGGCTGTGTGTATATATGTGTGGGGATCGGCACACACCATTAGGCGATTAACTTACTCAAAGGATAGTTGCATGATGATATGGTGTGGATGTGTGTGTCTGTGTGTTAATGCACACATGCAGTTTGAACTGTGTGTAATATAAACCAGCTCAGTGACTTTAACGTGAGCCTCTAGGAGTCATTTTGCACACACACGCTGCATTTCACTCACCCCTTTTACCTCCGCACTCAGTGACTTTTTCTTGCCTCTCACACACACACACAGTCAAACATATGGCCTGCTCTCAGGGCCCATATGTATTTATCCTCCCATGTGACCCAGTCACTCTTTGAGATCCTCAAAGGCTCTGTTGTGAACTCCATTCACACACACACATACACGTAGACCTATAAACACTCGCTAACCCTGTAGGTACCCATAGGCCTTCTCCCCGCAGCCTTTTCATGCTTAATTTGCTGCTCAATAGGTCAAGAGGAAAGGCAGGCATCAACTGAACAAAATCAGTCTCTCAAACACACACACACACACACACACACAATCCTGTGTGTTTGAGAGACTGATCCAGGCACCAGTGTCACCTCAGTGTGTGTTTCCCAGACAGATGTTACTTGAGTGATTTACCAGGCCTGTTAAGTCAACAACGTGTTTGTTGTTGTGGTTTAAAGCAGCCACATGTTTGTCAGGAAATGCTATTAACTGACCACTTAGGTTTGTCATCCTTTACTCATTTGTCAGATGTGCTGCTCATGGCACCAGTAATCCATTTTTCATTTGGAATGAGTGTAGCCTGAAGATATTTTCACGTATTTGGAGCTTCGAAAACATTCACCCAACAGGAAGGCCAACACTTTGGCTGTTTGAGTGTTAGTCTTCTAATCTTGCATCATTTCAGGGTGAAAGCCAAAAGGTGACGAAGGATTTTGGGAACGTAAAGAAGCTACTTTAACTATACAGAAAGGACCCTTCACATACAACCACATACAATGGAAGGCCCATTATTTCCAGTGGCTTGTGCCATGCAAGTGTTTTGCTGCTGGGTCAAGCAGAGTGTGTAAGAAACAGAACCCTTCAGCAGAGTGATGGGGAGTTGACACGTGTAATACACCCAAACAGGGACAGGGCAGGATTTTAATGTGTGTTGTGTTTTCGGTTTTTTTTTGTGTGTGGAGGAAAATAAATTCATGAACCACAGTGGTCCTATATACTCGAGTTTTAAAATGGTATTTATTACTACTGTTACTGCTAAATATGAACTTGACGTGTACAAGATAAGAATTTATGTACAGGTGCAGTGTTTCCAAGAATATTGTAATATTTTTATGATTAAATTAATGTGCAGTATACTTAGTCAGACATTTTCTTTTGTTTTGCAATCAATCATAACAATATACTGCAGTACCTCATTTAATATTAAGTCATGTCAAAATGCAACAGCACAAAATGCTGTCAGTTTTAAAAAAAGAATTCTGAAAGTGGAATGCTTTGACTTATCCTGCTTTTACTCCAGAGGGTCATCAGCACCATGTCACCTCTCTTTTTACCCACATCTCTTTAAATCTCTGGACAGAGAAAAATGCAGCTGACTCTGAGTTCAATATGCGAAAATGATTCAGCTCTGTCGTGTGTGTGTGACAGCATCAACAAGGTGAATTGAGGTGGCAGAACTCACCTTTGTAGGGAATTCTGATGTAGATGATCAGATTGTTTGCACTGTAGACTGATTCAAAAAGCAATGCAAAATCCAGAGGGACAGGGAATACATTTCCCTACCAGGCATAAGTGATATATCAGAAGCAGCCGCATCTCCGTGGCAGAGTATGCAGTGGTTACAACTTAATACCATATGAAATGTTAGCAAAATTCAAATGCAGTAATTGACTATTACTTTAAAACTACTAGATTAGTTGTCCTTAGGTAAAAGATGTTTTTATCTACTTTCAGAAGTGCAAAAAGTTTAAGGATACACCGATCAAGCATAATGTTATGACCACCTGCCTAATTTTGTGTTGGTCCCGCTTTTCCTGCCCCAACTGCATTAACCCTAGTACTGCAGGACCTCAATATACTGATGTCCCAGATAAGTTTCGTGTACTATTGGTCATCTATATATCGATCACTTCCAGTGTTTTCATTCACTGCCGGTCGTCTGGCTGGTCGTATAGCTGGCAGGACTATGGTTAATGAGTCTTGGCTGCCCATGACCCTGTCGCAGTTTTACACTATTCCTTCCTTGGAACACCCCACAAGACCTGCAGCTTTGGAGATGCCCCATCACAATTTGGCCCTTGTCAAACTCACTCACGTCCTTGCACACCATTTTTCCTGCTTCCAGCACCTCAACTTTGAGAAAAAACTGTTAATTTGTTGCCTAATATATCCCACCCATTAACAGATGCCACGATGAAGAGATATTCAGTGTGATTCGCTTAACCTCATGTAGTCATAATCTTATGCCTGATCGGCATAAATCCTCGATCCTGGCCATTTGTTTCCCGTATTCAGGCTAATACTAAGCTAAGATGACTTTATCTTTGGTGTATTAGAATAATGAAAATATTTTTTTGGCATCTAACTCTTGGAAAATGATTCCTTTTTAAAGTGTTGAGTCGCCTCTTATTTCTGTATATTTTGCTAGGAAAATGGGAGCAACAATTTACTGAAATGTGAAAATATAAATGGAAATACAGTAACGATAAACAGTTCATTCAATTCTAACAAGCCTTAAAGTAAATATTTCGTATGGCTATCGTTATTCTTCAATACAGCTTCAACTGTCTCAGGCAAGCTTTGTTGTAATTTCTTTTACGTGGTCTTCAAAGATAGTTCTCCAGGTGTCTTCAAGGGCATTCCAGAGCTGTTGAGACCTCACCAAAAAAAAAAAAAATATCAATGGATCAATTGAAGGGCCAGATGGATCTCTCAGGTCTTTGGGAATCCCCCCCCCCTTACTAAGGACATGATTTTCAGATACTGTTCAGCTGCTGTAGATGGTCTTTAAGCCACTTCTTCTATTTGTCCTCCATTTGTCCAGTTTTCTCAGTTTTTAAGGACACTCAACATGGAAAAGCATTCAGAAAGCTTGTAGAACTGTTGCTGGAGATCAACTATAAAGAAACTACTACTACAAAGAAACGAGAGGTGGATTAAAACTTTTGCATCATACTCTATAAACTAATTTTTAAAGTTCTGGATTTACCTGTTTTAATTTGAATCATCTCAGGCATCTTTTACGCTGGTGTGTTTTTAATGATATCTATCCTCTACAAGCTGATTGCCCACGCCTGGCTGTTGGAGCAGGCTTGTGCTTGGCTAATGAGCTTTATCTCTTCCTCCTCATGTTCCAGTTTGATGACATTACATAACATCTTTGTTCTCTTCCTTGTTCCACCTCCTTTTTCCCCTGCAGGCTCTAGGGTTTTCCTTGTGATGACCTCACTGCTGCTCCCTGGCAACTCCCACGCTGCAATGAAGGACCTCTCCTCCTCCACTCCTCTCACCTCCCTTCTCCACTACCCTTCCTCCAAAACCTCTGCCGTTCCCTTCTCCCCATCTACTGGTCCTACATCCTCTCCTGGATCATCGCTGTCTTCGGCACCGCTTTCCAAACCACAGCCCTTTTGCCTGCAGACAGGGCCACATCTCATTGCCAGCATGCAGCTGCAGAAGCTCAACTCACACTACCAGAATCTCGCCAGTGCCTCTGCTGGACATCCAGCACCCGGTGGGGCTCAAAGGAGCTTTGGCACATCACCGCTTGGGGCTGGTAACCAGCTCCTCGGGCCATCTGGTGGTCTTGCGGGCGGTGGGATGGGTGTCGGAATTGGCATGGCAAATCAGGGCTCTGGGGCAAGTGGGATTATCGATTTTGACCCTGTGGACGAGGAGGTTCTCATGTCTCTGGTGGTGGAGCTGGGTTTGGACCGAGCCAATGAGCTGCCTGAGCTCTGGCTGGGACAGAATGAGTTTGACTTCATGTCAGATGTGCCAGCCGGATGCTGACCTATGAAAAAATACAGTGGAATTGATTGACAACAAAAGAGAGGACATCTCTCCCTGTTTGGTTTTTCTCCTTCCTCCCTTTGTTGGTTGATAAAATGAGGAAACAGAAGAGACACTGACACAGAAGGAGATTAGAGGCTCATTCTCGTTTCTGTTTTGCTTTCATACCCTTCTATGGGCAGACAAAGAAAAAGATAAGCTTGCTTTTGGTTTTCTTCTTGTTTCTACAAAGGAATAGGTGCTCCTTCTTTTCTTTACTGAGTGAAACTAGTGTTGCTCCTACTCTTGATTTATATTTCCATTTCATTTAAAAGACAAAAAGAATTGTTAGAGTATAAACAGAATCAAGGAGTCAAAGACTGTTATTCCTTCAAGTCTGTTTCCTCCATCACTCCATCATCCTGGCTTAATAAAAACAAGTTGATTGACATGAGAAGGGTTGAGAGACACTCGAGCCAACCTCTATAAAGACGCGTAAGATACACCTGTTGGACCTGGTCCCCTTCTTTTCTTAGTGCCGTCCTCTCTTGATCAAGTCAGTGACTAAGGAGAAGGAAAATGGAAGGCATGACTTTTGCAAAGTATGGCAAACACTACATTTCCTGTTTTCTTAATAGATAATATTAGACTCTGGTCTCACGGGAAACAGACTCCTGTCTCTTCGCTTCACAAAGAAACTGATTGTTTTAGACTCAGTTATCTCAGTGTACTTCTTTCTTTTTTTGTTTGAATTTAGTTCAAGCAGTCGTATTCATTGAACATGTTATTTAAGACAGTGGCTGATACCCATCAGGAGACAAGCAGACAAGGAGTGCTTCTGTAGCAAGTCTAAAGTCATCTCTACTTTTCAAGCATAATGAGTCAGATCGAGAAATGTGGAGTCTTTCGGAGCATAGGACATGAATAGAGTAAATTGTATCTGGTTCTGGAGCACAGCCTCATTTAAACAACCAGTGGTCCTTAGGTCACGCAAGTCAAATATAAACGTATGTGTTTTGTTTCCTGACCTGCAGGGTAAGGAAGGCTGACCTAATCAAACTGACTCCTTTTCAGTTTTCCTACTCCTAAATGACTTTTTTTTTTTTTTTCCCCATTTTTAGCCCAACTTGTCTTATTGTCACTGCACTTCATGTTCCTGACTGGTCCAGCTGAGTACAGCCACTAGGAGAGTTGGAATGAGACTAGACTAAATGTTTCAAATGTGATCGGTCCATTTACATGTTCATATTGCAAAGCAGCTCCTCTTTCACATTCTCATGAAGCACAGTCAATACTTTTTATCTTCTCTTGTTGACCTTGATCAAGTCCCACTTATATACTCTCTTGAGCTGCCAGCTGCGACCTACGAATGAACTTTAGTGCTCACCTTTGAATGAGTCCTGAAAGTGTTGGATTACATTGTCGACCACTACTAAGCTAGCATGTCAAATCCATGTGTATGCCATGTGATATGGTTGAAAGCTAATAAGTGGACCTTGAGGTGGTTTCGTTGTGTAAAATTCTATTTTACATGTATAACGGTTGTTTTCACATGAAGTTTTGTTGTTTTCACAGCTTAAATCTAACGTGAATATAAGAGAATCATGTGTGACTATCATGTGACTATTACGTTTGTAAAACATTTTCACATGTAAAGCAGGGTGACAGGTTTTGAAATGGAGGGTAACGTGGTGTAAAAGATTTCTGACAAGCCAAAAGCTGCTATTTAAAGTGCCCCTATGATGCTTGAGATTTTTTTTTTTTTTTGGGGGGGGGGGGGGG